>DWEC01000965.1:0-14649 GCA_018245735.1 Microceris miodesmiata
TACCAATCTTGATACCAATCTTGATACCAATCTTGATACCAATCTTGATACCAATCTTGATACCAATCTTGATACCAATCTTGATACCACACCATTTTCATGAAACGCTAAAATAGAGAGTGACATATTTTTAGAGAACGTCTTCCTCTAAATGCCCTGCGCGGAGAACAAAAGTTCCAGGAATAAGGGTGACATTAAACTCCAGGAACAAAATTGCATTATTTGTTAAAAGAAAATACTCCTTTGTAACAACGACCTATTTAATGATTCTTCTTAGGGAATCTCTTCACGAACTTTTTTCAAACAGAGCGTGTTACTTTAAAGATCGTCGGGAGGTTTTCACTAGAATTTTGGATATCGCTGGTCACAAGGACCTTGCTGCGGTCATCAACAGCTCATAAATAAATACATTAAATCCGCATTTAATCGGACTGTACCGAATAAGAAGGCCAGTACGTAATTTACTGAACCCTGAAGTTCCTATAAATTGAATGATATCATGGTAAATGCTAAATAATTCTAATATTTTTTTTCTCTAAATAACATAATAATACTTATTAATAATTATGACATCTATGACACGTTCTTTATGACACCGGTCTTTTGTGCAAGTGGTCTCAAATTTGATTCACAATCCGACAAAAATTTTATGTTTGAATAAAAAATTTAAATCCTCAGTTAACAAATTTAATTAACGATGCATTTCCTCACTAAGGAACGAGCTACAAGAAGATTAACTTACTACTATTATGTTTTTAATTAACTAACTTCAAGGAGAACATTCAGGTAGGAAATGCATTTAAATATTTTTGCTCAGGAGACATTCTAGGTTCTCTCTTTATATGAAAAAATAGGTTTACTGGCGACGAAAGAAATCTTATAAAAGCTTAATTATAAAATTAATTCGATCTTAAATATTACAACCGATTTCATTTTATCACAGGCTTACGTCTGTGTGGAGATAATGATAAATGTACAGGAAGAACGCCAGGTCTATAAGAATAGATATATTTGTCAATCGGGCTCCCTGGTTACTTCGTAAGAGATCTAGCGTGACGATATAATAATAAATATTAACATCAGAAACCATTGTTACATTATTTATTCCTCGAAGTGATATATTGAAATAAGATGCTCTCCTTAATTATAAATGACACTGCATGCCTTACAAAATTATAAAATGAGAAATTTTTGTATTTTGTGTAGAAGCAAAGTAGTACATGTGAATAAAGTTATGAGTTCAGCATACAAGGCAAGCTTAGAAGACTCAATTAGACAGCGCTAGATATTTATACATAACTAAAATATTTCCAGAACCGTGCAATTAGGTAATAGAAGTAAAGTATGAACTTCTTTGTGCTCTAAAGCAAAGTTTTCTCTCAACATCTGCGGGAGATTTGAAGTATATTCCACGCCATTCATACACTGCGTGTCTAAGATAAATATATGGGAAAGAGGATGATCCAGAAAGGGCAATTTTATAAAGTATCCAAAAAGCCTTCAAGAAGGCTATGATTCATCCATTGTGTATATTGTTTATAAGGTCTTTAATCTAAATTATAATATCGAAGAGTCGTCGCATTGCAATTTCCATTTGCGTTCTTTATGACTATTATGATAACGAAGATCTATGATTGCGGGCACAAATACGAATATTGTAAATAGGGACATAAAATAAAACGTGTCAACCCTATAAACAGGACGAATGTGATATGCAATACAGGCCGTTTTACAGCGAATTCGGTGGAGGCCATAAATTTAACGGCTTAGACGACTTGACTGTTGCTGACTGGCCTCACTGGGAACGGAGGACGACTTGCGAGCAGCCACGCGTCTACTCTATGGAAAATAATAATAGGGTTGTCACATGAGTGTCGTACGACGTCTGTACAATCTGGATTTTCAAAATTAAGCCTAACCGAAATTTAATTTATTCAGGTATTTATTGTCAAAACATTCACACAGGAAACTTTTTTGACTGTTTTGGTATATTATCAACTTTTTGGAACGAATGCTCGGTAAAAGGATATTATTACTTATACTCTCATGTACCTATGTAGAGACTGTACTATAGGCTTTACATTACTTTATTATCCCTTCGCTGTTCCTAAGCTTGCAATTTCTTATTCAATTCTATACAGATAATGAATGAGATTGAACGAGTTTAACTTGTAGTGACACTGAGAGAAATTTCATTATGTAACAAATTAATTACGCCTATTGTTATACCTGCGTTGGTAGATTTTTAGATCGTGGTTTAATAGTAATGTTCAAAGATTATTGTCTTAGCAAACGTATATTATATCCATATGTTGATTTCCTACAGTCTGCTCATGGCAAAGGTTCTCAGATAGATTGAAGCTTCTGTGCATTTACTACATCTTTGTGTAGCCTTTTATTAGGGCGACCGTAAATCGTTTGTTCAATTAACTTTGAAACATAATATTTCTATTTTTTTTTACTTTAAAGCGACGACACGTTCAACTTTATTTATTTCTTCTACTATTTACTTTTACTTTACTATATATGTAGCAAAAATATTTGGCAAAATTTTACTTATCAGCTGAACCAAGGATTTTACTTACCAGCTTACATAACACGTCATTACTCGTATTATATCGAACTAACCTAACCTCCATTAAAATGTGTACTGTAAAACGTAATTGCAATTGAGGTGTTCTCTGTGGAGTACCGTTTATCTGTAAATGACCTGAAATCCAATCTGGGTGTGAAGTATCGTTTATTCGACTGTGATCTAGGGTTGTCCCTTGTGGAGCTCCGTTTATCCGCGAATGAAATTGTTATGGCCCGTCTTGGAGTTCCATTTATTTGCATTCGTCTAATACGGAGTACAATTTATTCGGGAGTATACGAGTACTGTCTTAGTTCATTTATTCAGATGTGAACGGCAGTTCTCGTAGTGGACTTTAGTTTTATCATCTAGTGCCTGTTTAAGTCCACTGCTGGACATGGGTTTCCTTTAAGGGTTTGGATTCCTTAATGGGTTTCGTTTTTACTATAATGCATATGTTAGGTTTGCGAGTTGGGCATATTGCAAATCCGCCTACGATGCTTTCCGTAGGCTACCAGGGCATTTAGCCGTGGTTTGGGAGCTACTGGCCTTTAATTTATTTATGAATAAATTGCGTACATTTTTCGCGAATTGATTACAAATTACAGTTCGTCGTGAAGTACTGTATATTTCAGAGTAACTTGGATAAATATGTAGGGGAGTTCCATTTATTCACTTGTATTCCAATGTAGAACTGAAATTTATTCGTGAGTGAACTGCAGTTGCTCGTTATAAACTTTGATTGATTTATAACTGCGTTTTCCTTGTTTTCATTGTTTATTTTTGTTCATAAAATATCCCTGTGAATTATCAAAAAATCTAGTAGTAACAACCCCCTAAACTCGGTTATGCTGTCAAATAAAAACATGTTTCTTGCAAAGTTTTAGAATTGTAATTACAGTGTAGTAAAATAACAGTTATTTTCCTCGAGAGCAAGTCGAGGAACACCTACCAAGGTTACAATATGATTTATTCGGGCAATAAGTGTCGTGTTAGGCTACCCCGCACCGGTGAGACCCGACAACCGAATCACGTCGCAGACCAAGTTATAGACTTGGTTGATACTTAAATAATTGTTATTCGTTATTGCAGTAGAAAACACATATGAAATATATGTGTTATGATTTAGTTTCATAGATTGCTTAACGTTTCAACTAAATACATGTAATGCAATAGATGAACCCGGAACCAGGGGAAGGTAGTAAATTTAAATCGCAAACTCTTCGCTAACTTAGGTTATTTTATAACAGTTGATTGTAGAGAAAGTTCAGAGTCCAAATTCTTAAGATTGTTCTATATTTTGCAAGAAAAAAATTCATATGTTCACCAGATATTCCGCCTTAACCTGTGCCCTGTACCCGTCCTGAAGGAAGTGAGGAGGAGCATTGTTTATAACGTTTATTAAACAGGCCGCGGTGATTGACGTCTTTTCATAAAGGTCGGTCTTCATCCGAAACTTGTTTTTGTTTACGACACCACCGCAAAAAAGGAGAATGGTTTATGATTTTTTTAAAGTAATTTAATTAAAAACAACATTTAATAAATTTCTCATCTTATCTAGGTAGGTACGTAGCTAATTAATTTTTCATGAAAAATATTTTTCTCTATTAATTTTTGAGTTAAATAATATCGCGTTAGAAACTTTTTATTTATGCGTCTAATATGTCTAAGGACCTAGTGACGTCGGTTAATAATTAAAAGCATTATATTTTTGGTTTGTGATAGCAATAAATTTGTTTTCTGTTATCGGTGTTTGTGTCGTCAATCTTTATATTTTATTCACATGAATATTCACGTCATTAGTACGGAATTTGGTGTAAAGCTTTCTGTAACATAATAAAAATTATGTCATAGTTCATTCTTCAGCAAGCTTTGGTGTTATTGAAATTAAATTGTGGTTGGATGCAACGCTTTTCACGTCCTCCTGTTGGGTGTGAGTTCCCGCCGCAACTGGGCTTGGCATATAGTGCGCCACGTTGCTCCACTACGGGTTAGCGGAGGGTTTTTACTCAAATCGTTTGAATAACATAAACAAAGTTATTTTGTCTTAAATATATTCTTGACATTAACCCATATTATTCTATTCCATTAAATGCATTGCAATACGCAGAACAGAGTCCATTTATATACGATTTGGGTGTCCGTCATCTGGATTACAAGTTCTTGATGACAATAAATCCGTTCATTTCATGTTGATTTATCAAAGCTATGAATCAATTTCTCCTGTCAATCTAAGCCCGATTTAACGAGGAAGTTGTTCGTTCTGGATTATATTGTTTGCGTTTCAGATCTACTTAACTGGCATTTAAATAAATCAATCGTTTATGACGTATTGTTGCGACAAGTTGCACAAATACATACACACATTGTTACGAGATTCTGATTACTCTGTATTCATTTATACATGATAGTTCAATAATAATTCATTCATTAATTGAAGTCTTTAGTTCTAGTAAGGTATGTATGAAGTGAAATATGAAGTCTACCTACCCGCACTGGAACAGCGTGGCAGATTATAAACTTTCTCATACTAAGAGGAGGCCCGTGTCAAAAAGTGTTACGATAAAAAGGTTGTGGTGATGATTAATTAATTAATTACGTATGTTATTTTGCAAGACTAAGCACATTAAAGGGTACATAATAAAAGACTAAATGCGTTACATCACGCCTGTAATCCCCGAAGGGGTAGGCAGAGGAGTGCAGTACACTCCCACGTTTCATCAGTTACGTTAAGGCCCATGGAATAGGCGGTGAGTCTATTGCCATACACCGGGCACAGATCCACACTCCGAGGCACTACTAGAAATTCTAAATTAGAAAAATCCAATAGCAATCCCGACCCAGGATTTGAGCCCAGGGCCTCCCGATCGGTAGTCGCGCTTGCAACCACTCGACCAACGATGCAGTCAATAGTACCTATACATCTACTTCACAAAACATAAAAAATGGTATAACTAAAGTTTATCTGAATGAGATTATTCTTATCGATGATATATCGTGGAGTATCAAAAATAGTTTAGAATCGTCAGACTCTAGAGCAGCGCTTGCAGATAATTTTTATAGCCTTTCCTGCTTCAAGATAGGCACTTCTAGATAACTGTTCCTAATAAGTTGAAAGCGGCCAAATATTTTTTGTATGGTCCAGTATTGGCCCTGAACTCTCAATGAGAGGTCGTTAGGAGGACCCTTTACCACCTACGACAAATATTTCCGCTAACAGCACAGTTTCTTATCCTCTGAATTTAAAATGGTCTATATAAGTGCGTATTAAGAAATTCCTACAACATATTTCTCGGAGGGAAAGCCGACTTAAAGTCTGTATTACGTGATTTATATGAATAATAACTAGTAAGTAGGTACTCTTAGTTGGATAACGATGTTAAGTTTTGCTCGAGTTGCGCACGATCGTGTAAGAAACTGTGTCAAGGGGAAACGATAATAAAACGTTGATAGTAATTCAAGTAACACAAATATTATCAAAGATGTACGTTCAGTTCTATCCAATTAACAGTATCAGGCGTTACTTAGCTCTTCGTATAGTTTGTTAATAAAATTGTTTCTTATGAAAGGAACCCAGGTCCAATCGCATGGTGGCATATATCGTATGTAGGTACATACGTGCTCATCATAATCATTAGACCTTTAACCCTTCCTAATAGAATATGAAAGAAATAAGTGATTATTGTTAAAACAACTTGTAAGTAACAAATTGACGACCTGAATAATGAATTCGACTATTATAAGCTACCAATTTTCTTTCAATTCACTTAAGCAAAGTAAAATCGTTCGTGATTGTTGTAATTGCGGTGTTTATCCATCAAATAATCCGTATAATGGGGTATCGGGAGCGGCGAACTGTGCCTTGAACCTGCGTTAAGGCTCTAATAATAATATTAGCCTATTTTAAATCACGCATCATTAAACATGTAGTAAGTTTATTTTAAGTTACATAAAACTTCATTAAAATATATTTCAGTGTGGAGTGGTATAACAAGGAACAATATTAATTCAAGACGATGCCTATACGATGAAAAGACGATTAAATGCAGAGGTGTCATCTGATTGTGTTTACTTGTTGGCAGATATTGTTAAAGTCCAAAGTTAGTAGTTCATAGTTATAGTATCAAATTAACAGATGAGTTCACACCATTTATTCAAATTCTTCTATCTTCTTCTTAGCGTGTCGATGACACACACGTGTCGTGTGTATTCAAATTCTTCTATAATATGGACATTATTCAATTAAACATAAACGTTAAAAGCGACTTAACAGAACATATTGTTTTAGATGTAGAATAATGTAGGTGTTGTGTGTTAATTTCCGCAAACATTTTCACTGTAATACGTTTTATGAATAAACTTACGTAAGTTTATACATAAAACTTAGTCATTCCTCAGGATTGTTCTAATTGGTATATTTATCCGTGAAACAGTCCGTGTAATGGGGTACCAATCACCACCGGCGGTGTCTTCGAGCTGCGTTCACGCGCTACTGAGGCCGATAATGAGCGTGATCTATTTTAAATTAAGTTGGGGCGACGGGGCAATCGATATTTGAGCAGTTTTGTTTCCAAGTTTCATTGTCGGTTGGTTTAAATAATGGTGAGTTTAAAGGAAAGTTTAATAATGGGTCTAATATACCTTCGTCTTATTAGAGAAGGCTATTTGCATAAAGGCTATGCGAAATATTTTACATATATTTTATTAGGCATGAGTTTCCTATCGGATCAGAAAGAAAACGCCACGGTCTGTCAATTCCGGGTCAGCAGGGTCACACATCTTAGAGAACGTGTGTACGTTTCTCCGTAATGTTTTCATTACAGTAAGTCACGTTTTATCTTTTAAAAAAACGCTTATAACTTCGCAAGCTCAGAAGTATGAGTACCTATCATTATTTGAAGCCCAAACCTTCCGAGCGACTGGCTACCACCTGAAACATTGACTATAATTGCTGTCCGCTTAAAATATCTTATCAGAAGGATAGGAAAATTGATCACTCAATAAGTCAAATATTTCAATATGCTAGTTAACTAATTACTAAGCGAGACTGCTATATTAAGGGGTGGCTTAGAGAAGCGTCTAGTGTATCAAAGTTTTGGAAGAGGTTAATGCATGCAAGTATTAGTTAGCTGGGAGTTTATTTTATTATCCAGCTTGCTTTCTTCTTTGAATATGTTCGACCCTTTGTTGCATTTTAGTCTTAAACGTATCTTACATTTATTAAGAAGTTAATCATTTCCATTATTAAATTGGAGATCACATATAGGAATATAATAGGTACCTTAGGCTTAACCCTTCTCATCTTGAGGGAAGATGCGTGTCCAACAGTGGAACGACAAAAGGGTTGATGGTGTACATATAAGTTTTTCCTTTCGATCGATGTCAAATATCGTGTATAGTCGTGATTAAAAAAGGAATTGTACCCATTTTTTTTGTTAAGACTCACTATATAAAAAGTTACCTGCTATAATTATTTTGAGGTTACAGAAAACCAATTTGATTACCATGCGTGACGCCCCATTATCTCTACGATTTGATAGCAAAATAATGATACAATTGTAGTATACGAAACATTAATTTTCACCAAATAAAATAATAATAATGTTCACCAGAAATTATGGAAATGTAACCGTCATAAATATTGCCGCAGAGGAGAATTCAAATCCTTTGACATTTTGTATAAATATTGTGTTTGTTATGTAAAGCTACTGATAATTTATAACTTCTTTTAATTAATATAGAACCTGCGACCGCAGAAAGTAAAGCTGTTAAGTCTAACAAGCCACAGGAATATACTATGCATAAAAACATGGAAGCCCATAGTGGAAGTTGTGGGCATGAGTACAGCATAAGAATGGATTCCTATGTAACTAATTATATGTAGTTTTATGTCTCATGCGTTTAATAATGCCCGATATCTGCTACCGGTAACTATTTTAAAAACAAGAAATTTGTGACGGTGTCAATTGTAACAAATTGTTACATTATCATGCCAGGTTCTTTACGGGATCGGCAGAGACCATCGGTTCGCAAAATTATTTGATTCTTACAAACATAACGAATTTCGACATTCATAACTCTCACCACACACCTATGGCAATTTTAGTGACTTCTAACTACCCACCTGCCAGCGTCTGACCTATTTATTTTTCAGCAATTTCGCACTGAAATTAAAACACATCAGCCAACACCTGGATAAAAATTGCTTTTTTATTGAGGTCACACATTTCCAAGAGCAGGCACCATTAAAATAAGTTCAACTTGTTATCCGTGTGTCACTTGCCGTATCTGCGTCTAGCGTTCTCCAGTAATTACCCCGTATTAATTAAAAACGCCTCTCCATCTGCCACTCGAGCGCCGCGCAAAATGTGATATATCGTAGGTGAATAATTTAATTGCTTTTACGGGAATGTTGTTTTTACTATTCGCAATTTGCTTATGCATTTATACGAATCACGTACCTACAATGTGATTTTAGAATTTATGTTAAGCGATGTTATAGATATACGTTTTTTTCATCATCATCATCATTATCAGCATATCTCAGTCCACTGCTGGACATAGGCCTCCCCTAATGAGCGCCATCGCGCCCTGTCCTATCTATGTTTTTTTCAGTTAATGCTAAACCTAAGATATGAATAGGTTCAAATATAAAAGAACAGAAGTCGTAAATGGTAGCTGGGTTGTGTTAACCGAGGTAGTTTCGCGACGTCAGAGGTGATGTCAATGTAGAATATATGCATTATTGTTCCTTAAACCGAAATTATTTAAATGCATTCATGTACGTACATATATAATTTAGTGGCCATTCATTGAACTGTAATTTCATATAATTAATATGATACAGATTCAAGTGTATTAGATCTTCTCATATATGGAGACGAGTTTGTGGGTCAAAGAGGTATAATTACAACGACCTTTCAAAGGAGGTAAAAATCAAGTACAAAAATTCCGTTACATAATCAGATACATACGAGTATATAAATACATACACGTCAACTTAATACATATAAGCGTGGTAAAAAGTAGGTTTCCACTGAACTATTCTACCAGTCAATCCAGAGGAGACATTTTTTCAGTTGCAATGATTGCAGTGACAAGCGATCATTAATGAAAATTTGTTACAAGCCTATACTTTTATTTAATAGAAAACCTTTAATCAGAAGACCATGAAAGTGACCATGACTACTATATTTAAACATTAAAAAATTAAACTCAACAACCAGATGTAACAAATAACAATCCTTGGTAACGTTCACGTAACCCGTTTAACACGACCAGGGTTGCGCTAAATTCTCTTTTGTGCTCATAAAGCATCAGGCCTCATTTGTTTATCAACCACCGTAATGTGATCTCTGGGGAGCTGCGGTATAACGCAATGATTTTATCTCATTATATGTTTAGCGGAAAGCGAGGAAGCTCAACTTACCCTAGTCCTTTTATTGGAAAATTCTCGAGTTAATTAAACTTGTAAACTTAAAAAGCACGATTTTTTTGTTAAACATGAAAGATTATTATAGCGGTAGTAACCCCTGAATATACTTATATATTGTATATGTGATCTCACACCCGCATGCCCAGCGTGGAGATTACGGGCATAAACCCCTCTTATGGGGGAGGCCTATGTCCAGCAGTGGACTGAGATAGGCTGATGATGATGATCTTGATGGTGATGATGATGTTGTTGTATATGTACTTGCATCTAATGCCAGCTATAATTAAACTTAGTAAGTAACGTACCTGCTTACAATGAAACAAATATGTGTTCCGATGAGTTTTATTATACAAATATAAAATCTTAGTTTTCGAAATATTTCTCGTTTAGACCAACATCTAAACTGCTACCATGTCGCTATCATAGACTCAATCAGAAGTCTTTATAGATTTCTGATTTATCAGTATTACTGCGTTCGAATATACACGCATGCTTTTAGGTCCTGTCTTTCGTCACATCAACGAGTATTTTGCAAATTGTACCGTCCGGTACTTTTTCTTGACATCAGAAATAAAAGTTAATATAAAACGATTCGACGTATAATGAAGTAGAACAATTTGTCAAAAATTTCTCGTCTCGTGTTTGTTAGTCTTAGCTTAAGATTCTTAATATTCTCCAATTAGAAGTTCACGTTCCCGGTGGTGGATTGAGATAGCGTGGACGAATAAACCATTTCATTTATTCAAATACATATTATATATTATATCAACATACAAATAATATTATTATTACCGAAAATTGCTGTAATTTGGGTAAATTAATATTTCAAGAACAATTTATAATCTCTATGATCTCTAAAATATATGATCTTTTTTACCGGTTTAAAAATCACTTCGAGAAGTAGAAATTATATGAAGATGTTTAAAAATAAACATGAAATATATGCCTAGATATCTTTTTCAAAAATACCTATTTAAAAGTACGTTAATTCGTGTTCTAAAAGAGGCTTTAAAATGAATAAAGCCGTATTTCTGTCAAAATTGAATTCATTTTGCGATACGACGGATCATTTTACCATAATTGATTTCTGAAAGAGACTTATCATCAAAGTTGTTTTTACGCTTTGGTCGATACGAAAGTATCCATTAATGTTAATTGAAAAATAATATTTTTCGAATACGAATATCGATTGAGTTATTAATTTAAAATAGTTTCGAAAAGCTTTCAACTTAAACCTTTAGTACTCAAAGGCTCGGACAACCTTCCGAAAAGATTGGGAGCTATGTCGTCAAATATACTACCATTTCTTGTAGCATTACGGTCATATATTCAAGTTACAAGATCTCAGTTTGATTGTTCACAAGTAAACAGTTTTTGTAAGTACTTTTTGTTACTTTACGTTGAAGTCGTGTTTGTACATATGTGATCTCTTTATTTGCCGTTAGAATTTGTATTTTTCTTAATCTGGGTTAACATAACACCACCTTTAATAGTTACAGAATGCGGTTATAGGACCAGTAACCACGAGAGATACATATGTGTATTTCGACATATTTTCAGTTCACAAAAATATACTGAACGCTTTCATTTTGATTTTATTTCCATTGAGATATCATCAAAAGGAAATGGAATAAATTTCATTCGCGCTTGCATTTTAAGATTTATTGTACGGAATAAGTTAATATTAACGTGAGATATTTTTCAAATACAATTGATAAAATTTCATTATCGAGAATGTAAATTTTATTTGAGTTTCTTTTACTTGCTGAATTTGCTAACAAATTATTTTCTGTCGTTCAGGTTTGCTGCCTTTTTACTGGACACTTCTTTTCTTCTTTGTGCTGTTATATAACGGTATTAAAATGTTTTGTGCAGAACAACTTAATACATTTGATGATATTATGTGAATACAATTGATAAAATACGACAATTAGAAATATGCCTTTTTTAAATTTACTTTTATTACTATAACTTGATCGATTTTGGCAGTAGTTACTTTTAAGGAGATATTGTTTTTTAATGTCAAATGTAAAAAGTACATAGCTTATAAAGTATTAGATTATTTAAAATTACCATTGACACCTTGTAAGTATTCCAAGCATGTTTTCTAATTAGCTTGCTCGCCTCGCATCGGAGACAATTACAGTTAGTGTTGGAGAACGTCCAAAGATAACAGTCTGGAAGTCGAGTTTCAATTAGCTGCAGTCCGATGTAAGAAACCGATACACCCAAACAACGAAGTCAGAAACGAAGTCCACTAGTGAAGAATGAGAATTGTACCTTAATATTTCATGTTGATGGCTGCACATAATAATTATTTGTCATGATATTTGATACTATTATTATGTTTTTTTATTACATAAGTTGATTAATATTCAAACGAACCACCTGGTGGTGGAAAGTCACTATCACCCATGGACATATGGAACACTAAAGGCATTAGTGACGCGCGGCAATCCTAAAAAATTGTAAAAATATTGAGTTCCATTTTTGTACTATACGACTATATCATTTAGTACTCAACTGATAATATATCGATAATAAAAACATTTTTGGTAATATTCTTAATAGAATGTAAAGCAACGTAACATTTACAACCCTTCTTATATTACACAACGTTAAAAAACCAACACAGACCTTCCGATCTCGTAGGCCATTAGTATTGTTCAGTTAAGAAAAGTAATCGCTTGGTTTTTCTTAATAATAAGTAGTGTTGTGGTGAACAAAAGGAGGCAGTAAAAAGCAATAACGTACGAGTATCCCGTGCTTCACTGTACAATAAATTACATAGAATAAAGTGGTAACAGTTGGAAGTCGAGGTGCATTTAGCTACAGTTGAATCTATGAACTCAATATAGGAATATATTGTGAAGTACAGTATTAAAGAGGAAATTTTAATGTTAATAGAGAACAAATTCTTGTGGAGCATTACAAAAATGGTTCCAATGATTTAATTGAAATTCAAATTTCGGTCTTGAAATTCCTCGGAAAATTGTTGTTGATAACAATTAGAAATGTCGCTGATTTTAAACTCCTTTGTAGTAACAACTTTCTGATTGGAAAGTTTTCTGTAGGTACGCCTGCTTTAGATCGTTTAACTAATTTCTTGCTATTGTTGTTAAGTTGAGGTCTAGTTCCACCGAGTTTCTTGTTGTCAGCGTCAATATTATTTACTGTGTCGTTTTTGGAGACGGTTTCACCCTCAGAAACAGATTCAAGGTCACGGTCAACCATACTGGTCAACATACAAAGTATCTGTCTTCAAAAACCTAACTTAACAATACCGAAAACTTGCAAAAATTATTGATTTCGTGACGACATTTTATTTATCATGGTTACACTTGTTATTACAAAATAAGTAATTTACCGCGATATTTCAGCTTAGTTACTATTATGCATTGGCATTTCTATAATGTTATGTTGAATATTTTTATATTATTAAGACGGGTCCCTTACCGGGTAGGCAGATGTAATTACAATGATATTATTATTGTCATTACTATAATATTTGAATAAGTTTTAATAATGAAACCTCAGTGAATGACAGCCGCTAAGGCCGGAGATTGCTTTTCTAATTGCTGGAAGCAACATGCTGTGATAATGACGCCATTTCTCTCGATGATATCTGCGCCATCTGTTCCCAATGCTTCCGTAGTAAATATATAATTAATTTTCATATACTTCAACACAGTGTTAAAATATGCGTTTCCATTTACTTTTCAACTCTAATGAATGAGTGCTTTGTGTCAGTTTTAAATGTTTATATGTTTCTATAAAATTTCAGCTTCAATTAAAATTGTAGGTATCAGTCCAATTTTTATCGCCACCCTAATTTATGATTACAACAGTGTGAAACTCAAGTTATATTAATTGAAAACTCAAGCCAACGACAGCCGCTGAAGCCGGAGATTACTTTTCTAATTGCTCGAAGCACGCCTTTATAATGACGTCATTTGTCTCGAATATCACCTCCAACATCTGTTACTATTATTGTTTCGTTAATAACTGCAAAATTATAACAGATATATATTAAACTTACACTAAATTTCTTGCTAAGATAATTCAGTGTCAACCTATTGGAAACATATATATTATGCTGCTATATCTTTCGTTCATATATATAATGATTAATTATGCTTTATTTGGTAAAAGCTAAATTCTTCGCTTTATTCAAACTTAGCTTCCGTTTTAGAAATATTCGTAACAAAAGAAGTTATTCACTTTGTGAGAAATGAAATTTCTGACACTTAATAAAGGCTTTAGCTAACTCTGGCAGTAAGATTGGACTTTTCTAGATAAATAAGATAGAAAGCTTAGTCGGCGGCAGGACTTTTTACTAACTTAGTTTTCTATCTTTGCGTCTTTTTCCATTTTAGAAATAAATAGTTAAAGAGTTCTTTAATTAGATTGTAACTATTTCTAACCAGGTCCTCGTCCTTTTGTACTTTACTCAAAATCTTCCATAGGCCGAGACTTCATTAATTCTACACCCTTAGAAAATATTTATGTATAATTCTTCAACTATTCTTTGTGAAAGTAAGTAATGCATCGTTTATATAATCCTAGTAATAAATGAATACAACACAACATCACGCCTGGATTTTTCCTAAGGGTTCGATAAAGGAGTGTAGTACAGTCAAAC
>DWEC01000966.1:0-14649 GCA_018245735.1 Microceris miodesmiata
CGTGACATGTATATGTCAAAACTGTCTGAATTGTTTTTATTTAAATTTTATTTTTAAGACCTAGCAGTTCCGGTATTTAAATAACCTTAATATCAGGTTTTCTATTCTGAATTCTCTTTCAAAAATCCTGGCTTCTCAGAATATTTTTATTTAATACACGCATAGTAAAATCTCGTAGATGAAAGTAAAGTTCTGACTCTTTCAACTTCGCATACGATTTCACCATTAATACTTATATAATCAGCAATGAATATACCATTTAGAGAATGTCGCGATTACAAATTAAATAATACGTAGCATTACATACATAGCATTTATATAAATAAACATATATAATATACATACTGTATAGTACATACACACACATACACCTACAGACATTATTATATATTACAAAACATGACCTCTACAGGGATTCTGTAAATATGTACATACATATATCATTTCGGATAGTAAGTAAGGAGGCGACTCATACTCATCCATGAGGAAGTCATGCGACCCTCAAAGTCTATAGCTTTCAGTGTCAGCTTAACAATAAGGTAGAAACAAAGAAAGTGCTCTATATAACTAGTTTAAAAAGAGAATATTTTTGTATAGACAAGAATTAAATCTACCAAGAAAATTGCTCAGGTTTGTTAACGAAAACGCTTCCCATACAACCGCACAAAAACGAGTTAGTACACCTGCAATTTTAGTTTAACGCTGTTGTTTTTCTATTTTCCGTTACTTCTCCACTCCTTGATACCTTGCAGCCCTTTACGAATAATAAAATATGAAACTACCCTACCATTACTTCAACGTGGGGCTGATTGCTAAGGCTAAATCCGGCTTCCATATGTTCGGCCTCACGTACGCTTATTGACCGTTTATGCTAGGATGGCTCACTTATTTCATATTCAGACATCTGTTCTGAAGTTATGCGTAAGGTAGAATCAAATATAATGGAAAAACAACCTTTTCCCAATCCTATTATTTCTGATACTGTCCGTAGAAATACGGGTATGATCACACGTGTATATCTCAAAGGGATAGGCGGAGGAATGTAATGTAGTCCCATGATTCACTTGTTATGTTCTACGTCCCACTATGAAATAGGAAGTGAGTCAAACTATTGAAGGAAAAATAACTATAAAATAATATTATATCAGAATCGCTTAGTTCTTTATAACTAGAGACAAAATATCTTGCAGGAAGAATATCTATAAGAAATATGTTTGATCTCCGTTCAGTTTTCTGAATTGTCGTTAATGGTTATAATGTTGATACTTCGGTAAGAATCGCCGTACCGATATATGCGACTAATCTTAGAATGATACATTAAAATGTTCATTTAGTTGATATTATAAATTGAATACTTTGTGGGCTCGTGGTAAATAGTGATAATCAGTTACAACTGATAACTGGGAAACGTTTTCCAAACCTCATCACACCAATGCATAAAATTTATTATTAATGCGAAAGTGTGTCTGTCTGTCTGTCTGTGTGTTACCTCTTCATCCTTAAACCACTGAATCGATTAAGATAAAATTTGGTACAGAGATAGTTTGAATCCAGGGTAAGGACATAGATTACCTTTTATCGCAAAGGGGTGAAAGGGGTTGAAATAGGGGAGGAAAGTTTGTGTGGGAGTTCATAATTATCGATAATAAAACAATATACATATACAATGAAACTTTTTATTTGGACATTTATTAAGAAGTTAATAAGTATTTGTACAAAGTGCTGCCCAAAGTAACTATTCCACGCGACGAAGTCGCGAGCAAATGCTAGTTCCTCAGAAATACTAAGGATAATTTCTTTAAATGTAATAATATATCAATTTTTAATAGGAACTCTGATTATTTTCCAAGAATCAATAACAATATCAGTACACTGCACTCCATTCACTCGTCTACTCGTTTTAATAGCCTTATTTATAGATAACGAAGTTTTTGTGTAGTACCACTTATGTGCAGCGAATATTTATGTAAACGTTTCTGAAGGAGTTTTTAAAAGCGAGCTGTGCTTTTAAATGTAACATGTTTCCTTTCAACTTTACTAATTAATAGAGGACGGTTTGTTGCTTAGAGAGGACGTAAAAAGTGACATACATTTATACATTATAAGGGAGACATACATACATAGAAAGCGGTATACATAGTTTTTTGTGTACAACATGCATTGATGACAATGTGACTTCTGAGTGGAATGCGAATATAGTTTTTATATCAGATTACGTCATTTTAAAAGCGACTAGAATTTATATATGTATACGTGCGCGGTTCATATGGTAATATAGATATTTTTTATCTTCACGCTTGCACTTACCAAAGGGCTAGCAGAGAAATGTAGTACACTATTGTAGTAGTATACCGATTAACCTGTTAAATTCAACGTCCCACAATGAAATAGACGAAACAAAAAAAACGTAACATCACGCCTGTAAATCCCAAAGGGGTATTCAGAGGGGTGTAATACACCTCCACGTTTCATCAGTTACGTTTAAGTCTCACAATGGAATTGATGGTGAGCTTATTGCCATACACCGGGCATACATCGAGACTCCGAGTCACTACTAGAAATTCTAAATTAGAAAAATCCAATAGTACCCGACCCGGGATTTGAACTCAGGCCCCCCCTATCGGCGATCGCGCTTGCAACCACTCCACCAACGAGGCAGTCAGCCATGAAATAGATAGACGGTGGCTGTATAGTCATATACTCGCCTCGGAAACTGAATCTAGGGCCTCTCCATCAACAATAGCGCTTGTACTCATTGGATCAAGAAGGCAGTCAAGCTTATTTTATTGTATTGATAATATATTTTTCGTCGGGTACACATATCTATATATACCACCTATTGGTTCCCTTATTTCTTCCCAAGGTGTTTTGTTTTCTTCTACGATTACATGAAATGCGATGCCATGTAGACACAACAATTCACATCTCTAGCATCATATTTACATGATGACATTTTATACTTCTCATAGGATTTGTTTCCAGGAATCTCATTATTGCTTTCTCTCTAGTATTAATTCTGTAGTAAATATCTCATATTTCTTAAACACATCGAGAAAAAGTTATTTCTCTCGATTGCTAAAGGAAAACTTCATAAATTCTTTTGAATTGCATTAAAATGTTCGATGATTTACAATTCCAGCAAATAAACCGTTAAGAAACAAAGTATGTCTAAAAAAAATCGGTAATTCAGTTATCAATTATGTAGGTACCTATATATTTATTTCTTTATTTACTCTTTAACCTCTCTTTACCAATTATTTCATTTTTCTTATATACAATTATAATACGTATAACGTACTGCTTCATATTAGGAATGGACGGAAAGATGGTGAGCTTTTTACGTTAAGAGAGTGGTAAACGAGTGGGCGGCATTCATAAATGGCTCCTGCACCTCGTGGAGAAGTGCTACTGATCTCATCTGTTTTTCTGGAAGCAGCATTAGTCAGTGAGAACTCATATGAGTTGCTAATAAGACTATCAATATTGAGCGGTAACAAGAATTGTGAAATGGAAGAGTTAGTCATAGTCCACTTGGTATATATTAGTGTGATTGTAGTTTATATGAATTAGAATGCATCTTATCGCATTCTTCGATGTTAGTGAGCAACGTATTTCAATTCCTGAGGAATAGAAGGTGTATATCTTTCAAAAGAAAACAACCATTGTTTCATATAAGTGTAGCTATGTACTGCCCCGCACCGCATTTTTTATCTTTGTGCTTGTCGACCAATCGGACATAATATGTATGTAGACATACATACACATTCGTATAAATGTTGATATTGTGTATTTAACTTGAAAGTGACTTGTATTAGAAACTGAAGATTTGGCATATATTTTTGATAATGTAGGTATACATACATACAACTATAATGTATTAATGTATGTTAAAAATGTATTTTGCAAAAATGCAATGAAAACTAATGCAGTTCGGCGACTCACAGTCTGGAAAGTTAGCTCGAGGAACTATATATTCATAACTGTAAGCTTTTATTTCGAGTTCAGTTGGTACAGTTACATAAAGTGTTTTCAACATTCGCCTCCGAAATTTCTAATTTATAATAGCGTGGAATTATTACTAGAACTTTTTACCGTCATTATGTCAATGCGAAATTAGTATTGCATGAAGAAGTAACTAAACGAAAATTGTATAAGGCATAGCGAACTTGTAAATAAAACGGTTTTCCAATATCGATTTTCAATATTAGATTTTCAATATTCGATTTTCAATATTCGATTTTCGATTTTCAATTTCCAATATCAATAGGTTACACAGATTGGGTTACGTTATGTATTATACGAGCATCTGTTACTTAAATTGTCCCAATAACCCATAAAATTCTGTGACTTCCTCGTAATTGTCGAGTCAAATAAGGGTATTGTCAAATAAATTACATTCAGGGCCGCCATATTGGAAATTATGACACAATTCAATATTGTACGATCAAATTACCTCTTAGTAATTGATTCAAACGGGGGACTATCTAATAAATAATACAACTATGATATCAAACTTTAAACAATCCCTTTTAATTAATTAAAATGTTTTCATCTTTATTGGACTACCAACATTAAAATCATGTCTGGCTATTTGTTGGTGAATATATAAAATAAATCAATAATTACAGCAATCTATAACGACAATGAGTTAAAACTTTGAATGTGGAAGAATGCTTTACAACGAGATAATAATAATAAATCTTCTACTTAGGAGAATACAGAAATGAAAATATTATTAAAATTCGGAGAGACGACTTAATGTCGCAACTCTCTCGGTGTCGTCACTCAGTGGCCTCGGGTTAAAATGTTGGTCGATTTAGGTTCTTAGTGCTGACCTTGGTGTACCCTAAGTCTAATGAAATCTGCTAATCCGTACTCGATCAGCGTGGTAAACATGATGGTTTTTGCTTTCTCTTAATCAGTTGCTGCTAGTAGTAACTCCAGCTTTCTTCAACAGAGGAGCAAGAAAAAAATTTCGTTGAAATATACCCTAATCGTGTTCTTTTCAGCACTCCATTGTTACTCTCTTCTTTCTTATCTTCTGCGTCGTTCTTACTGAAGGTCGTGTCTCTGAAAGTGTTTCGTAGCGGTGTGTGTCCATTCTTTTCACTTTGATATAATTATACATACCTATATTTCGATATAAGTTAAATATATTTCATTCGTCAAAACTAGATCTGACTTGAGAACATGGACTAGTATGGTAGAGATGACATATTTCGAAATCTGAGAGCTTTTGAAGCCGCGGACTTTTCACAGACTTAGTACTTTGACCGTTCCGTCCTTGCGAAGCTCCGACCAATAAAATAAAATTATACCTAAATGTTGCCATAAGTACCATTATTTCACGTCAGACTGAAAAAATAGGCTTATATTTTATGAAATATAAAGCAATAAATGCTTTTAGGTTGTATAAACAAAATATATATTTTAATATAATGTATACAGTATAATACGCCACCCGTCCACCCTAAGGGCACCTTCTGTAAGGATCGGATTATAATCGACTCCGCTCAATATGTTTTATCCGAGCCACCATTTTCAGTACACCGCCGCTATTTAAATTATTTTCGCTCATAACCCCATTGTATCACAAATTTAATATCAATTTGTTATGCGACAAGTGGCCAGCTTTATGAATAATACATTTATGGTAAATCCATTTCATTCTGACAAACGATTTTCGCCATTCACAATCTGCGAATACAAATGAATGCATCTAACGTTACAACATAATTGAAATTGAGAATTATAAGCACAAAGTTCAGATAGTTCCAAATGTATGTATATATAGTTAATGAATATATAATGATTATTATTATTGTTTTATAATAATTGCTTTAATTTATTAATAATTCGTTTAGCAGATCGTAAGAACATAGATACTTATATATCGTCACGTTATAATTTTAAATTAATGCGAATAATTTCGGATTCACTTTTGTAGCGAATCGAAAATCATAATATAATTATTAAGTACATGATATTATTTTTGAAATTATTATAATTATTAAATTATTAGAATATTGTATAATTTATTTATAAATAAATTATAATAATGACAGATTCTATTAAAACCGAGGACTCGCGAGTAAACAAACCTATTTGAGCCCTAATACGGGATACGTGACCGACGGACCATGAGACGGGATTGTCTGGAGAAATATCCTAGTGGTTCACTGAAAAGTCAACTCTAAGCGGCTCAAAATGAAATATCTTCAAAATTCAGCGAATTATAATAAATCATGTGTCACATGTGGTCGGACAAGTCGCGCGCCTTCTCCCTTGTACTTGTTTATGTACGATATCTATGCATCTATGCGAACTTACTGCAAAGATGCATAGAGAGATTGCATTGACATTAACTGATAGATCTACTGATATGCTCTGCAATGCAGTGTTATTTACGAAAACGTGGTGACTTAGTCAAGGAAGTCAAAAACTAGCATGCCGTCCTTTTTCATAAAGTAACTAAATACTTACAACATCACAAACTTTAGTCAAAAGTCAAGGTAAAAAGTCAAAGTCAAGTCAAAAGTCAAAGTGAAATCAAGTTACTGGGCAATACAAAATTTATTTATAAATAAATATTTTTAGAATTCAAATAGGTACAAAATCTTATCGACGAGAACGTTGTAAATGTTATAAACGTAATGGCGCCAGAAACTCCACAGCAATACGTTTATTTGGAATGAAGTGCAAGATTACTGCCACTAAACCACTTGTGGGATTTTAGCGTTCCACTTACACGCGGCTACCTGGTAATGGCTACGGGTATAAATGATTTAAAAAGTATCGTCTCTGACCTAAAACTGCCGGCTTAGCCTTGGGACATACAAGTACATTAATTATTCGTACTAAAAGTGTGAACGGTTACAAGATTAGTCGTTCCATTAAGGGCCTAGTTACCGGACTTGGGCTTATAAGTTCACGAAGAATGAAATTCATTGATATTTGACTATGTTTAGATCAAATAGGTCAAATATGGGGTGATGGAGATAGCAGAGGTCTTTGAAACCAGCATGCTCATGTGACGAAAGTGGTAAATGATGAAAAAGCATATTAATTATGCAGGGTATATAGACATTTGGGTCTTGGTCTACCCCGTATTGAAACTATTGTGATTAAAACCCAGCATAATATAAAGTATCCTCCAAATATTTATTATTAATCGTTACCAACAGAATTTAACTCCTTTAGCCTCAGACACAATACAAGTATTAAAAAGTATGTATTTCGAAATAAAAAAGTAAACAAAAGATATATAAATTACACGGAAATAACAGTCGTGACATTTTTTGACATTTTACAAGCTTTTCAAAAAAGATCAATAAAGTTTAGGCTTTTAAAATGATATTCGAGATATATCGTAGTACAATTTGTTAAATATCATTTCACATTATTCACATCACATAGCATTCATAACTACTGGGGCAAAAGTGAACGATTGGGGTTCACTGCGTTCACCGTTCGAGCGTTCACTGTTGCTTATTCGCCTATTGTGATATTGAAAGGGCGAAAAATGATATCTTGCAGACAATATTAGATGGGAAATATGAAATGTTGTAACACGGAAATAATTCCTTCTTAATAATGTTACTTTATGTTACAACGAACATTCTCGAATCTCTTATCGTTCTAGTTTTGAACACGGGTCTTCTCTTAGTCTGGGAAGGTCAAGGCCATAGTCAGCCACGCTCGCCAAGTGCGGGATGGCAGATTTGAAAGATTTAGATAACTTTTTTGAATTAATTGAAATTTTCTAAAACGTGGATGTTTTCTTGCATTGTGTTCCTACACTGTTATGGCAAGTGATATTTAATCTTAAAACGTGCAATTTTGTAAATTGCTGTGCGCCGGGATTTGATGCCAAGTTATCTGAAGTGAGAAGCTGAATTCAAGTCACTGGGCTATCACTGCTCATAATATAATTAACGCTTATAATAAATGCGGTGCTCGAAAAATTCTGGAAAAAATGTCAACAAATATGGACTATCTTCTAAGCTAAAAGCTAAATGGCAATTATGTGAGACTGTTTGCTAATTCTCCCAGTTATTATGTCGTTCGTGAAGTCTTGTAAATATTTTGGAACCATTCACCGAAAGTTCCAGAAACGAACTTGCGTGATTGTTAATGTTGCAAGTAATCCAAATAGTATTTAACCATAGCTAGACATGGCTTTACCTTGCAAGAAATATTCCCTTTGAGTTCAGAGCGCGGAGCCTGATGAGGATTTCAATTATTCACGAAAACCCCGCGGCTGCGTACGGCGCCGTTCGTGTTGCGGTATTGATGAACATTTTATCTTTAAAAAAATCTCAATGAAAAGTCAAACAAGGTCAATGTCGTTTATTCAAAAACCAAGTTAATTGATTCTTGATCGGTTTGGAAATGTAACAATTGCTGTAATAACTCCTGTTGTTACTACATGCAAAGAAGAATTTCGTTTTCATAAACAGCAAGAAAGCTAATTGTGGTTATTGCAAATATCAGATTTAATTTCACTACAGATAAACCTTTCATTTTGATTGTCCCGATGGTCCAATATTTTGTGTCTCCAACTGCTAAGGCGCTCATAGACGGTCCCACCCAATATAAATATTTTTGTGACACGTACGAGTCATTGTTCTGTGTCTAGTTATAAAATTATCTGAATTATAGTAAATGTTTCGATTTTTATATGATGTTTTTTTGACCACCAAATAACTTCGTTTACTTCGAGACTCAGAAGCATATCTATTTAGATAGGGATCATTACTGGGAAATCACAAATGCTTTCTTCCTTGTTACGCTTTCCGTGTTCCATTATACGTTTTTGAATTATATTTCACAGTACTATATCTTTTAATTTGACATGGTCCCAGTTCAAAAACAAAAAACTGTAGATTAATTGTACGATTTTTTTTTAAATTTAATTGTGGATTCTGTAAAAATTAAACAAAAGCATCCCTTTATCACGTTTCAATTTGCGAGACGCTACAAATTCATTAAAGTGTCTTACTCGTATTGTTGCAGGTTCATTCATCAGTGACATCTGGCTTAACAATTAAAACGATTCAGTCCGAAAGTTAAGTCAGAGGAGTGTTTTAATTAATTGACGGATAGTTCCACTGTTATTTGGATGAAACTTATGAAAATAGAGGTGAGTTTGACAATTATATTTTTAATTTTATTAGTAGTAGCGTTTATGTAATAATAACTATTATTTATCTACTTTGGCGTTATTGTTATAGTGGATAATTAATTTTTTTCTCGTTCCATACTACAACTTTTGAGCAGAGTAGTTTTATATAATCGTTATAAGTAGGAGAGCGTCGACCAAAAGTTTTCTTGAAACCTTGGCCGCATGGGGTTAATAAATTAAATTTAACCCACGGCAGCTCGTCTTGCTAACAGAATCTAACAAAGACGTATTGTCAACTTTATAATCGGTACGGAACTGAGATAAGGCAGTCGAGATAGGTACGGCCTGGCCTACTTTCAGCACAGTTTCCGAAGCGTTCAGCTACACATCGTGTTGTGGTTACTATGTTTTTATAATAATATGATATTTCGCACTAACGATTGTGGCGCCACTGGCGGAAACTTGCATAAACTATTCTTATTTTTGATTACCATGTGAAAAGGGGGTAGAATACATAGGTTGAATTAGTATTATTATTATTTGAAAATATGTACAATCGCATAGAAATGGGATAAAATAATTACGTTGAATTAGTAATTTATGAATAATAAAACACAATTATTGGAGACTTAAGAAAATTACATTTGAGTAGATTTATAATCATCGTTATTAAATAAAGTAGCGATTACATGATTTTTACTGTACACTTGGAGTATCTCTGAAGCTCCCAGAGCACGCTCTCATGAAGGCACGGTGTATTTAAATTATTAACTAGTAAACGATATTAATTTTACCTAATAAACGATATTATATATACTTTATATCGGAATTTAAGCGTTTTATACGTAATCGCATGCCGTGTTTAAGCTACGTGACCATAAACTTATAAACTATGTAAGTAGAATGTTTAAGGGTGAATATAAAGGAACTACAAATACAAGTACCTTTGAAAACTTTCAAAAATTTTAAGGGTGAATATAAACGAACTACCTTTACCAAGACTTTAAATGAAATCCATTTTTTTATTTATTTTGATTATTACTAATTAGTACATAAAAATGAATAAAGTCTGAGTACATCATTATTAATATATGAAACGCTTATAACAGAGCGCATTAGAGTGTTGCATGACGAACTTCTCGAATCAGATAAGGTGGCTTATACACTTACGACAATCAGTGAATTAGATAAAACAATTTATATGTATTGACGTCAGGGAAAGTACTCATTCGGATCACTTTAGGCTCGATACAGTGTGTGTAAAGTAATATTAGGTGTTCGCCGTTGAGTGTATTTGTCCGTAGTAATTTTGGTAATGTTGTAATACACACGTGATGAAGAACGTAATTGCTTTTTCAATTGGTAATTGAATTGTTAACTATAAGTAGTTCATAATAGTCTTGGATCCATTCCCTGTTTTACATTGTATAACTTTTGCATCTCCTTTGTTTTTAAATGTGGTAGGGTTATATATATACATATATAATATATGTACTTAATTTAATATTGAATAAGTAATATACAAGGCAAATTATGTTAAAACAGAAAGGATTTAAGATATTTAGTCCTTTTGTTCCTTATGGATATTTAGACGGGATATTATTACATCGCATCTTATCCTTTTAAGTAGGTACTGATACTTTCAAATTAATTGGAATTTGCTTTGAAAATGAGGATTCGAATAAAACTATTGAGTGACTTGCAGTAAATAAAGCGAATTCGCAATTCGCGAGTTGATCGCTCTACTCGTCTTCCGACTATTGGAGACAGTGTCGTCTTACAAAATGACATAATCTTGTGAACTTGTACAAATTTACAAATAACACTTTGATTTGATTTGATTTGATTTTACAGTTGTCGTTCATTATTGCGAGCTGTTGGCGTGTAACTAACCTAATATATGAGAGTTGAATAGCACAGAATTTGTACATGAAGTTTTATATGATGCGCTGGCTGAGTTTGGTAAATGAATTTAGCAAATGAACTCATTTCATATGTTTCCATTTATTAATTAGGTACAATACGATCATTTATTATTATAGAATCATCATCAAAATAAACATATGCTATCGCATTTGATGTATTTAATTAGTGAGGAATACATAAATCTGAAATAAAACTAATGTGCAAGCCAAGATCATGAATACTTACATGTATGCTATAGCTTCAAACCAAAATAACGTTTTTACGACTTCCATAATTTTTCTTGAAAAATCACCACCCAACAAATCTATTTATCGCAATCTTTATTTATGAGAAATAGCATTCAGATATATATTTCCTTTCAAACAATGTATGCCAATTCCTAAATCTGAAAGATGTGGGCCGTAAGAAATATAAGACAGGTCTGGAAGTGTAGACGTATTTTCCGAACAAGATATTTTACTTAAGCCACGATATCTGTTCTACTTTATAAGGCAGTAACGACACTAAATCGATTATTACGTAATTAATCAGGTGATAATGTTTATCAATTTCCATGTTACATTAGCAACTAATTATTCCAATAACTGTTTTTCTAGATTATTGTCTGTACCAAGTTCGAATATGATATAGTTAAAAAAGTAGATTTTCATTTTTGTTAAAAAAATGTTTTGTCGAAAATACTCTTCATTTGTATTTGTGACTCATAGAAGTTTCACTGCATACCGAAAATGGATTTAAAGCGAAAACATTTTAAAACGATTATTTTTTACAATTTCAAAAGTTCCCCTACAGCGGGGTGCTCGCCTTCGAAATGCTTTTGAGATTAGAGCACCATATTCGTGTAATTTTAAATATGAGTACGCCGAATTTGATTGTGGGCGAGTTTCTCTCTGTGATGACATTCGAGAATGAAGACACAAAGAGAAACGTGATTAATGAGGGGAGCCCGATTGAAGAACGTCAAATTGACTTTAATGCTATTTCAGATTCTCTAACGATTGACACTAGTCGGAAACAAAAGTTTCCATTTGATTGTTTCAAAGTCAAGAAACTGTAGAGCCGGTGAATTCTTTTTGAACGAATGGCAGACGAGAAGAGGGTATGTGTAAATTGGCGAGAAGAAATATTGCTGAATATTAAACTAGGATATTCCAATAATGCGTAGGTTATATAAGCAAGAGAGGATAACCAGATACTATTTTCCGAAGAAAAAGCGTAGCCCTGGGAGATGCCCAAAGAAAGCTACCATAAGCTACAAGTATTGTCAAGAAATGATACCTGGTTTTTTTCAACATCCGTCTCGTGAGCAGTGTGTCCCTAGAGAAACGAAAGACAGGCAATTCTGAATGATACACGACTGCTGGTCTTCTAACACGCTAACCAAAAATGACCGAGATATCAGACCCTATACACAGCAGTAGTTCTTCTACACCGCTATAAAAACGAAGTCACTTTGGTGTGCTGCAAAGCGTATTTATTGCATGACTCATCTTGCTTATAGCTTCAATCTCGTTCCGTGTCACTGCTACCTTTCCTCAAAGACCAGAGGAATGACTTGAGAAATTCCATTTGTACGATCAGATTAGTGGACCTACTTTGATAAATGGTTCCACAGGCCAAATAGTATTTAAAATGTGAGAACAATAAAATTTATCTTATGATTAATTATCTTATGATTAATTTATCTTATGATCTTATCTTACGCAGGACTTTCAGTTAGTACCACATTGAATAAATGAATTAATGTCACAAACAGTGTATAGTGATTTTTGTTATAAATTTGCTTTTATATTATTGTTCTCGATGCGAAAACGGCTTTAAAGGATACAGCGTTGGCTGATTGACATTTTGTGAACGGAATGTGAATAGAAAAGTATTGTATAAACATGATAAGATTGTGAATCAAAAAATACCAAGAATCTCTTTTATTTCGGCCAATATACGACAACGAAAGCCGAAAATTCCGACCCGTAAGAAATATTCAACAAAAGTTGGCGTAACAATCCGGAAATGCGGGATCGGGGAATTCGTGAAACAAGAAATCATTGTGCTTACTACGGGATGGGAATGATTGATAGACACTGTGTAGTTACATAATAGAAAGGTTAAGCCCGAAAAAGATTATCGACTGTACAAAATTTGTTATGTGAATTTCGCGCTCTATTTTCAAAATTACCAACAATAACGAAGTAAATGGTACAATGTACATATGTTACATTTTGTTGCCTTTTTGCTTATTATCAAAGGCAAAACAAAAGCGTTTTTGTATTATGATAAATGTCCGTTTTTAGTTAGTTTGTTCAGGATTATGTTAGTAACGTTGACTGGTCGTTTTTCAGTTATAGTCGTGTGATCAAATTACATTTCTGTCTCTTTTGTAACTTCACTTCTATTACATACAAGAAAGATGTATCCGTGTGTCTGTAAATTATAATCGTCTTTCGTAACATCGGGCACTTATTCTATCATGAATACATATTCGACGATGTGCTGTCCGCCTAATATAAGAATGAAATCCATTGCTGAACTTTCCGATAGACACCGATCTAAATCGGTAACAGTCAAACAGATGCAACTTGTAGAACGATCAAAACACGGTAGCTGGCAAGTGGAATTCCTGCTCGCTACGTCATGGACCGTATAA
Source organism: Microceris miodesmiata (assembly GCA_018245735.1). Taxonomy (NCBI): domain Eukaryota; kingdom Metazoa; phylum Arthropoda; class Insecta; order Lepidoptera; family Hesperiidae; genus Microceris; species Microceris miodesmiata. Next base: position 13,695 of record DWEC01000966.1, read on the forward strand.
ATTACGTCTCGGAAAGGATGTACATGAAATAAACTGGGTTTATCTATTACTTGTTATTGTTATTCGCCATTGAAATACTTCGTAACATAACTTAGATTAAGCCACAGTATATTTCGCTTAGGCGTATCTATAAAATAACTCAGTGGCATCATCGACATGATGATGAATTTTATGAGATTTGTTTGATGTTTAACGTTATGATATATTATCTAATGATAGCTACTCAAAGTTTTGAATGTTTGAGTTAAGGTCATTTTTAAAGTGAATAAAAAAAATATGTATGTGGTCGTCCGACCATCTGGTAGGAGGGCGATCTACGCTCCTTTTAGCGAGACGTGGTCGCCACTCCATGACCTTTCTTCGCCATCGGTTGTCGGTCATTTGAGCGATGTGGCTTGTCCATTGCAGCAGCGGGAAGCTGCTGGATTCGGAAAGCTCAGAACTGAAAGGAGTGGTGCCGGATGGGGAAAGCCTATGTCCAACAGTGGACATTTAGAGGCTGATGATGATTCATGTATGTGCTTGATATTTGGAATGGCTATAAAAATACTCCTTCAAGGCAGATCCTACTTATTATTTGGACATGCTGTGTTATTAGCTTTTATATATATTACATAAAAATGAAAACACTACGGTCCCTTTCCAAACAAACCAGTTATATACAGATATGGGTAATAAGACAATAAGAAGTAAGAATCAATTTTGTTATGTATAAAAATGTGCAAAGTGCGTCGCTTCTTTTAGTAAAATAAAAACTTTAACTGACTGCCTCGTTGGTCGACTGCCGTTCGGGGGGTCCTGGGTCCAAATCCCGGGTCGGGTACTATTGGAATTTTATAATTTAGAATTTCTAGTAATGACTCGGATTCTGTAACTGTGCCCGGTGTAAGTTATTTTTGACTTTCTTAGTTTAGTGTGTTACATAAGAATAAATATAGTAATATAAAAACTGTAA
>DWEC01000967.1:0-14639 GCA_018245735.1 Microceris miodesmiata
AAGGTGCTCGGGGTAAATTTCTAAGAAACTTTGAGGTACTGGTATACGACGGGAGATAACTCGATCTGTGTTGTTACCTCCACTGCATTGTATCGGGTACTTAGATTATTTTACATTTGACATTTTACATTTGAATAAATGAATCTAATTTTTTTATATTTATTTGCATTAGATGATGTTTATTAGTAACAAAAAAATCTTAAAATGTTAATTTTTGCTACTGAGTTCACAGCCTCATTTAACAACAGCGCAGATGACGTGAACTCATGGTAGAATGATTCGCGTGGACCTCATGGGGCAATGACTATGCAACGTGCGTTAGCAGTTTTATTAATATTGACTTCCCCGTTGCGCGTTGGTCCAGTGCTCAGTGTGGCTGCTGCTGAGATGGGATTTGTGGGTTCAGTTCCCAGCTACGACATATATGTAAATTTGTGTGATGAGTACAAAAATACATAAGTATTTTCTATGTGTTGGTGAATAACGACCAAAGTATGTATGTATGTATAAATCTAGAAATGTAGTTACCCTCTCCGCTTATGGTAGTAATAAACATTGTTACTGCCAGTGAACTATGGAAAGCAGACAGGCGAATCGATCCAAATAACGTTATGTGGATTGGAGCCGAGCAAACTATTCCAAGTGAGTTTGGTTCGTGGACTCCGTATAGTTATGCTTCACTGAAGGATGGAAAAGATTTGACTTCAAACAATACTTTCATAGAAGATTATTGATTTATACAGTAGACGTTAATATCTTTTTAATTGTATTCTAAATCCTTTTATATAAATAGAAATGAAAGACATATCGTATTATATTGGATATTCTGAATTTACTTTGCTCTACTAAAGTAAAATTTGTGCGGTAGAAATGAGAATCCAAGAGTACCTGTGTGTGTGATAAATGAATATCTGGTGATATCTCCACGCATGGCTAACGGAAGCCAATAAAATCATTGCCTAGTGCTACCTACGGTTGACATGGATAAGACATATAAATATATTTAGAAATAATCACACTCAGATATTGGCAGTTAGTTTCGGGTAGAAATCGAACCAACAAATCCGGCTCAGCAGTCAAATTTATTGACTATTGGAACAATGAGCCAATTATATACATATATTAATATAGTGTTTAAAGTTTGGATGTTGATTCATTTTAGTTGAATTATTGTTAATTACTTATCACTAATTATTCAACAGCTCAACAAATATGGCACGAAATAAAGTTTTTGTATATTTATCACTTATTTTGATAATTCGTTTAGTAATTATTTTTCCTGTGGCATATGCATACAAAATGAATTGTTCAACAATTTCGAGCTATTAATTGTTTAATATTAATTTAATTACCTCATGTATACAAGAACGTGAATAATGAAATTGTTTAATGGGATCGACTCATTAACTGTCATTATTTGATAATGTGTTTCGGGTGCCGAACACACATTTGTGTATTAAAAAAACGCAACGCAGGGAATTAAGGGATGAAAGGTGCAGAGAAAAACAAGACTTATAAAATTAAAAGGATATTTATATAAAGCAACAATTGCATTAACCAATAACTAATAGATTAAAATGCAATCAAATAAATAAAGATACTATTGACCACCGAAATTTACTAGCAGATGAATGAGAAGGGGGAAGCGCTGTGCTTTGGCACCCCACATTTCTGGCAAAACTGTGTTTAGACAGGGTTTAAAACACTTTAGTAGCTGTACACTCCATCGCGCTTACTACTATGTAACAACGCTCAACGGTTCCAACTGCAGCAGCCATACGCTCCGAAGCAATAAAACACTCGTGTCAATCCGCCAGGCGTTAATTTAGTATAAAGTTTAGAACTGTTCATAAGACTTTACTAACATTATATTCATCATCACCATCAGCAGCCCACCCCCGTAAATACATTCGTGATCAATGTATGTACATATGAGTACTATACGAACCAGCGTATTCGAATGATTGCATCAATTTGGTTTCAAATGATTCTGTTTGTAACATTTCCATTTCAATAATTGCAAGTAGATACAATCGCCAGCCGCAGCCGAACATTATCACGCTTTGTGCGCTTGATGGGGTAGGCTTAATGGATTGCTCTTTGTTATCTGCGCTCATCTATTAGAGAACGTGCATTAGCTCGTTTATTAATTACTTTGTATCGATACGCAGTTAAAGTAACATAACGGACCTATGTGTTATATGTTCAAGTTAACATTTTTCTAATATCAAGTACTTTTATCATGAACGGCCCTTATATTAGGTCACTGTTGGACTCGGCTTTGGTCTCATTTAAATAAGAGTTAAGGCCTTACTTTGGTATGTCTGAGTGGGACACTTGATTTTTTTTAAAGAAGATTATGAAGAACTAAAGCTAGTTTTCTTCGATCATTTCCTTTACCGTTTTATTAAGAGGGTAAACTTTAATCATGCAAATAATATAATAGAGTCACAAGTAAGAAGTCATGATTTGATGTTCTGACCGCGAGAAGGTGGCTGATATTTAAACCATTCAGCTCTCCCTGCTCTTAGCAAATCGATATATACCTATGTATGTATTTAATTTACAGCACGTTTTCAGCACAAAAAATAAATTTTGCAACCGAACGTATGCGCAAAAAGGATATTGTTTCTAATAACATATGAACTCTGTTAACACTTATGTATTAATCTTAAATTACTTAATTTGATGAATATCCATGTGTGACGAAGTTTAACTAACACTATTGGGTCAAACCACATGACAAATCTAGGTCGTACTGAAAACCAGCGACCATCCTTCGCTACGGTCACTTTACGCAAAATTCTGTCTTAAGTATCCTAAACATTTGTCACACGACTTTATAAATAAATGATTACATTATGAATGATTGTCATTTATTATATTTTCTCTCTTCAATAAATACGTGTAATGAAATATTTTACGTAGCCACCGTTTAAATAAAATTCGTGAAAACAATTTATACAATTGCAACAAAACGCAAAACATAATTAGATTTATTGTATGAATCTGCAATGTCCACGCGTTGGATGGTCGAGGGGTGAGGGCTGAGGGGGCCAGGGAGCGGGATGGGCGTGTCCTGGTCGATACGCTACATTGAACGTCGCCATAGACTATACGTTCCTCTACTTATAAAACAATCGATCTGTCGCCGCGAGCTAAAAATATCGCCACTTGCACGACTTCTTTACATCTGTACCACGACAGTACGGTATCTATGATTGGTATAGTTCTAGAAATTATAGTGTAGCTATCTGATCTGGAACGTACTGTCTGTATGTATATAAATAGGGCTTGTTAAGCAGTGTTAGAACTATGCTTTCTTTTTTCAATATTATGTATTTTAGCAGTCCGTTCTAAATTCTAACCGATAGCATATCACTGTATCATGTCATTTCATTGTGATATGACATCATATCATAATATCATCATATTATTATAAAAAGTATAACTCGCATTATACAAGAAAAGACACGCTTCATTCCCATTATCCCTAAACTATCCCCGGGGAGCACGATGTAATGTTTTGTGCGTTTTACGTAACAACTACAGTTTACAACAAAATGGTGCAAAACTTCTGAACGACTAAAACCACTTAACATTACTGCACTAAAGATTATGTTATCGAGGTATGTGGCAATTATATTTTAACTTCGATTTGTCTTCATCTTTAATCATTATGAACCCTATGCCTTATCACTAATGAATATCGATTCACCTGTGGAATGATCAGTGGAATGGATCGATGAATTCGGTTGATTTTACACGACTTTGAGAATATTACGGAGAACCATAAAGCGTGTAGATTTCCTGATGATCTTTTCCTATGTCTGACATTAAGTCTAATAAAATTACATAATTTTCTATTATCACAGGTACAAATCTTAGTCCTTCTATGTACAATACTTAAATATAATAAACCTTTCTATTATTAAAATTATTAAAAATACATTGTTTCTGTCAGTATCACCCAAACTTAATAAATTCATAGTATATTTAAAAACATCTTATTAACTTCATCGCTTTTAATGCCATTAGTGTTACTTCGCGTGCAAGCAGTAGTAATTTCATGCAGTAAGTTACAGATGGAGCATTAATAAAACATGTCATAAACCTTCAGTTTATTTGTAGTCTGACGTCATAGCAGCTGCAGGTGGAGCGGGGACGCGAAGAAAAAGTCGCGGTTAAAAACGTTTATATTTAATCAACAGCTTATAAATAAATCACAAGTCAAAGTTCATTTGAGTAATATGACTTGTTATTGCGAACACACTTGCGTTTTTTTTTGCGTCACGTGGATACTAATTTGCGACTTTTAGTCGCATCATTTCTTTCATGACGGCATTTCATAACACGTATGTTAGTGCAAATAGCGTTGGTTGTCAAATAGTATTGGTGAGATATACAAAGCGGATTTTGGGCAAGAACAATGACGACATAGGTATTTTTATTCTGTTATAAATGAGACGGATATGATAGGAATGGGGCGTAACAATAATAATTTCAGTTCGTAATAAAATATAAGCAATTATGTAACACGAATTGAATACATTGTTATTTATTACATTAAATAGTTTTCCTTAATAAGTGTTATCACGTTTGGAAAGGGACGAATTTTCATTAATACACCAAGCCAATATTGTTAACAAGCTTTTGTTCCAATTAGCATCTAATCATTTTAGGAATTTTTGCGGACTGTTCTAAATAAATTACAGTATACATAAACCTCTACTTTTATCTGAGTTATTACCATCATTAATGTTATTATTATAGCGCGTGGGGATACGGCGACAGGTTCCTTATTGGATAAACAGAGAGAACCAAGTGCCAAACAAACAAAAACTAGCACTAAGTACATACACGTAAAAACCATTAATTCATTAAAATAAAAAAAAAATTGTCTAGAGCCCACACACGATAGAAGTGGAAATTTTTACTAGTGTTTCTATGTAGGTGGAGACATTTTAATTATTTTATTTTTTGAGAAATATTGTTAATACTATATATACTAAATACGTATAATGTAAGGAAACAGACTTGCCTCAGACATCTGGAATCACGATGGTAATTTACTTTGCTATGAACAACAGACATTGATGAAAGAAATACTTCATGAATTTCAGCGCTTGTATAGCTATCGTATTATTAAGAACCGATCAATTTCTTATTGAATCACAGCCTTGTTTCTCCGTATTTAAGTTTTATTAAAATATCAGGCAAATTAATAAGTACACACTATTGAATAGAAGTGTTGAATAGAAGCTGATATGGGACGAACAATAGACAAAAATATTTTCAACTGTGATATCAGTGCAAAACTTATATACAATCGTATCACATATACCTACGAACGTCATCACATAAGAGAGAAAACGAATTATTCAAGTGATTTTGTGTTATTCATTGCAATTCTATCAAAAACGTAAGTCACATGTCCTGCACGGAGCTTACAACCTTTTTGCCCTACTCCTCGCATGATCTTAAATTTTCTTTACGTTTGAAAAATTTTGACCCTCTTAGCAAAGAAGTTTCACTTTAATAAATATATATAAATTCTTATTTATGATTTTACGCAAACCTTATCTATATATAAAAAATGAATGTTTGTCTGTATGTCATCGATGAACTCAAAAACTACTGTATCAATTATTATGAAACTTGGTATATACGAGTATATGTATTTTTCTACGGAGAAGGTTTGTATAATTTGCTGATTGATGCCACTCGCCACCTGGTGGCGCTGCAGAGTAGCAACTTCTGCCCCGTTCAAGCGATTGTCATGAAAATCAGTATGACCATGTATTTTTACACAGCGAAAACGAATATGATATTAATTTATTTTAGTTGTTGGCGTAGCAACGCGCGCCGGGTACTGCTAGTATCATATAAATATCGTTCATTTAAAAGACCTTTAAGGGCAAGTTGAGAGCAACTTACAGATATATCGTTCTGCGGACTAAAGTTATGGTCTAATAAACTTGAATTCCGTTTGTGTAGATCGGCGTTTCTGTTTCCATTATTTCCATTTACAATATTATCGATTAACCAATTATTAATAATTCAGTACTTCAATATCGGTTATTATTTGTGAGAAACCGTAGACATCGTAGACATTAGAATGGTGATAGTAATTGTTTTTGCGTGGTATTCCGGATCACGTGGACGCTTTTTATAAAAAGTTGAAGATTGACGGCCTCGTTGGTCGAGTTGTCGCAAGCGCGACTGCCGATCGGTAGGTCCTGGGTTCAAATCCCGGATCGGGTGCTATTAGATTTTTCTAATTTAGAATTTATAGTAGTGACTCGGAATCTGGAATTGTATCCGGTATATGGCAATAGACTCACCAGCTATTCCATGGGGCTTAAACATAACTGGTAAAACGCGGAGGTGTACCACACTCCTGTGCCTACCCCTTCGGGAATTACAGGCGTGGTGTTACGTTATTATTTGTATTGACACTTAATTGATTTACCTAAATTCCCATACATACATACATATATCGTTGACTTTCAATATAATACCATTCGTTTCAATATGTATTCCGAAACAATAAGCAAACTGTACACCAAATATGGCGGGCAAATATTTTGAAGACATACAAACAATGTCTTTACTTAGCCGGTGGCCGCTGCAGTTTGACCACTGAACGTTAATTGCGGAGCGTGGTCACAAATCAATACCGCTTAATAGGTCAGCAATCCTGATTGAATAGTAAATTGTCCGTTGTCCGTATGTAAATTGATTTAGTGTGCGTCGGAGATAACCTCCGCGATAACTCGAGATAGCGCGCCGCGAGCCGCTGCCAGTGCGCGCTCACTGGACTTCTATTGCTAAATTATCCCATACACTCTTGATGGGAAAGATATTGCTAATATTCTGATAAAGGCATACTCCTCGTAAAGGCAATTTCTAAACGAATCTATGAACAGTTTATTAAAATATTCTTTTTATTCCGATGATATAATACTCGCAACGCTTTGTCCTAAACGAATCTATTACATACAAGTTTATACATACATAGTTTGTTATCAATAAATTCTTAGTCAACAAATCTTGGGATAATTCATATATTTGCTTTGAAATTAGTCACAGTCCGTACTATACTCACCAAGCAAATGATATAATACATAATATAATTATTGAAATAGATTCCCATTTAAATAATTATACACTCTGTCATTTAACAAACGCTCGTGTTCATAACAAATCTTTGTTCTGCCTGGTTTTATAATGAAACCACAAACACTGGCTCAGTAATTAGTCCGAGCTTAACGTTAATGTCAAAAAATTACCAGCGATGACAAGTTGAAAGTGTTGAAACAATAAGTGTGCTTTCTAATAATGAGTATGACAGGAATAATCATTCTATTTCATAGTAGTCTATGTCATCAATTAGTCAAGCCACTTCCCTGAAGCCGTATTCTGGAGTGTTAATGCTAATTATTAGGCCCTCGTATTGACTATTATTATCAGAAGTGGTACTGCATTTATTAGACTACTCCTCGATCATTTTCTGGCTTGACCGCGTGGTATTAAGGTGTTGATCCATTTTGCTGTCCTAAACAAAGTATAAAAGTGGTATTGCTTAATAAAGTACTGTTAATATTTTTTTCTCTCACATTATGGCTATATTCCTACATATTAAAATAAAAGTATTTTTATACAGTTTATCTATAACTGCTATACATCTTACGCTGTTATACATATTTTTAACTTAATTCAATCGTCTTTCCAGGTGCGGAAAACTCGAGCCAAAATCGGTTTGGGCGTGACGTTGTCCCTCGAGTCGGACGGGGTCTGGCTTTACAATCGAAGCCAGGAGCCCGTCTTCGTCAGCTCACCAGCACTAGACGCGGCCGCCGCTAAGGCCCTGCTAGTCTGGAGGGTCGCTCCCGGGCACTGTCTATGCATTTTCAACCCGGCCAGCCCTCCACCCGCCGTGTCTCTACCCCACGTAGGGCCGGTGGACCCTCGCTCAGTGCGGATATCGTTCGCGAAGGGCTGGGGGCCGAAGTACTCGCGGCGAGACGTGACAGCGTGTCCGTGCTGGCTCGAAGTCCTCCTCGCCCCGCCAAGCTGACGTAAAGACATTTAAAGTGTTCGTATGTGGTACTGTTTGATCTCGATAAGTATATGGAATTATTAGAATTGGCAGACGACGGAGAGAAGGGAGGATAATACTTGCGGCTGTAAAGAAAAATTGGCTGCAATAGAAGCTGCTAGAAGATAAAAAGTCACGAAGAACCTTAGGATATTTCCGTAAAGAAACGTGCCTGAAGGATAAAGTAACATCACAGGGACGAAGACGAGAATGTAGAAAGAAGGTTTTTAAACGATTTTATCTTACGAAATCAAACAGCATCATAACTGTGATAAAAAAAAAACTGGAAAAAGGACCAAAGTGAAGTGCATAAACATTTTGATACAAATAAAAACAGACTATGAAAACATTTTATATAATATGTCGGACTATTGTACACTTGGTGGCAAAGAAATAGTGCATCAATGTTTCGGTTGGACGGTGACAATAATTTTCGCATTCGCAGAAGTCACTACGCTATTTCGTTTGTCTTATGTTGTATTTATTAACAGCGCAACTGTCAAGTATACATGTTGACGTTTTTGTGTGTGGCAATTGTGTTGTTTTTTTCACATGGCAACTTTAAATATATTATATAAAACAGACTAATGAAGATTTTTAAATACATCTGCTCATGAACTAAATTTGAAAATCGAATGGAAGAATTTTCATAAAGCTTTTACAGATTTCTATAAACTACTGTTTAATATTCTGGACGCCATCTTACTTTTGTTTAGAAGAATCTGTTCATATACCCAAACTATAGACACACCTGCCTCACTTACATACGTCATTTCTAATTGATATTCGCTGTCGTTAAATTTAGAAAAACATCATTTTTACAAATATCAATTCATATTGGGAGATATTCATAAGTTCATCAAACTGATACATCCATAAACATGGAAGTGATGAAAACTGGTTGCGTGATTTTTTTTTAATATCTGTATTTAGCAGTGTTTATTATTAACCGACTTGATAGTGTTGTTTAAATTTTTCTACTATTAAAGCGTTAGTTCGCTATTGATTTTTTTTTAATTATTGTAATTCGTCCAAATTGCTACCGTCTGCGACCGACGAGCGAATGAGCTTCTGAAAATAGCGAAATTCCATATATATAATATATATGTATGTACGGGTTTTATTGTGTTGTCAGTGTGGAAGAGTGTTGTTTATAAACACACCCAAAACTGTGTGTCTGTTCGTTTAACATATATACATGTTTCCGTCACAAAATGAATTAAGATGATAGTGTTATTGTTATTTATTTGCAAGACAACTTTGTTAGATCGCGGCAGAGTGGACTTTTTAAACGTTCTGGTGAAATTGGTCAGCCAATTGTGAAATTAGGAGCGTATTGCCGTGGGCGAGATTGTAATAAAAGGGATAGACAATGGATGGTTACGCGCTATTTTGCCGTTAGTATTTTTCTAAGAGAACGCTTTTAATCAATTTTAATGTTATTCATCTCAAGATTTTAGTGTGTGGGACGCGTTTTTTTCTGGATTTTTTTAACGTATGAAATTGTTTTTTGTTGTTACATACATATAAAAAATAATAATTTAGCAAAATAAGACGTATCAATAATATTTATGTGATTTTTAATTTTTTTTTTACTGAATATTTCTTAATTTTTTTGTAACCATGCGTCTATATCCTTTTATCGGACAGTCTCATCGTGTTTTGTCCACATTTTATTCTTGGAACGGGTGTACACATATTTTATATTGAGTTCAATGTGCGTACAGTACTTAAACATTTCACTTTACACATGTTAATAAAATGTATATGCATGTTCAGTAAAATTCCCCGGTTGTTCTTCCGTTCACTAAATTAAATGTGAGTAGGTATGCTCGGTCCAAGAGATGTACAGAGGAATTCAATTTATTAGTCACCTGTACAATTCATCTGATGTAAATGTATAGACCTCGGCTTTAAGATTACGGGAGACTGTATATAGATGGTTATATGTACTATAAATATGTGTAATTAATTATTTATAATTATGAAGTATGCCTTACCTTAGGATGTAATTATTTAAGTTAGTGTTAGAGTATTTCAGTTTTTTGTACAAAAATATTAATATGACGATGTAATTTTGTATCGAGAGTTGGGGATATTGACGCGAAGAAGGCTGTGTGAAAAGCATTTTAACCGACTTCAATAAGAGAGTGTTTAATAAAACGTCTCTCACGTGCAATGGGAACAACAACAGATAATACACTACTATAGTTTTTTTTTATTTAATTCGAAAAGATCTGTCGACGTTACGAATGGTTCGTAAGTGGAATAGTGCAATCGAATTGATTTAAATAAAGAATCGTGGTATGTCACGGCGGCGAGTCAATCAATTTTCTACCTTATGTTTTCTGATATAAAGTTCACAATCGCCCGTGAAATGCAACGATTTTAGATAGATGTAAATCTAAACCAAGTTATAAACTTTGTGCCTTGTGTTGTATTCAAATGTAATATATAAATATAATAGTATGCAAAATCTTTATAGGGTAATACAGTCAATTTCGCTGGCCTATATGAATAAGTATATACATTAATTATATGACATATGTAATGATATGTATGTATTATAAATTATGTTAAAAGCTCGAATTTAAGAGTATCGAGAGGACAAAGTGAGTCGACTTGACAATAAGCTATTCAATCTAGTCTACTATACCCACTTGCTTTGTCTTAACGCGTCGGGAATCTTGGTAAAGTGGCCAGTTCACTTTCGAAATTTTTTCATATAAATTGGACCATTCACTTGTAGATTTTTACATGTCCTTTAAAATATTTGTACAGTATAGAATTGTATAGAAAAGATGGTTATTATTAAAATATCTGTTAATTTCATTAAATTTATTAAGCAGTCACGAAAAATTTTAAAAGTACACTTTGACATAATTAAGTTCAATATAGGTTATTTTCAAATGTCAAAAAAACGACAACAAAGTAATTAAAAATAAAAGTTTGTAATCCGCACTACATATTTCGTAAAATCGCCTATTTAATTTACAGATTATAAAGTTTAATAAAAGAATTCGCAACCGTTATGAATTTATTTTGTTACTTTGGTTTTTTATTTGAAACTTTTTTAGCGATCAAATCGCTTCAGGGCAAGCTAAACTTTTGTATACTCTGTGGTTGACGTTTACTTATCTATTTGTAATCTGTCAAGTTGTTTGTGCAATAGTTTATTGACCCGAAAACATGGAAATGAGGATGTACAAAATGTATTTTATAAAATCTATCCGTCACTCTTGTATATCATATTTATTCTGGATTTTATATTATATTACATACCGCTGTTTAGTCATTGAATTAGACTGATTTAGCGCCTTATTAAACCTAACATATTTTAACAATGTATATAAAATGTATTTTTTTCTCGTTTGTACATATAATAAATAATTACTTATTTGGCCAGTATACAATTTTTATTAGACGGAAATAAAAGGAAAAGAAATGACTCTAATCTTAATTTTTGTTTTTATTTCTTAAATTATATTTTACATGAAGCTTTTTTGTTAAGTAAATCCTCAATCTTTGCAGCACGAAATATTTGATCACTGGGTTTTAATTTAATATACATTGTGAAGATATGTAAAAAGCTATAACTAATATAAAATTTATTGTAGGTAGCGACAGTTCTCCATGATTCGCCGATTATGGGTTAAGTTGTGAGTCTGACTGAGATGGATGAGATTAGGTTACTATAAATTATGAATAAAGAAAGAGAATATTTTTAAATCCAAGCCGTTTATTTTCACCTTGATTTTTACTTTGATTTATTTACATGAGTTTTTTTAAGAAACAGACAAAACAATATTTACAAGGCAGATATGCTAATACGATTTTCAAATCACTTTTCATTCTAATTTCTTTAATGTTGTGTTTGGTACAAAGAAACAGCCTACTCCGCAGGCTGAAAATGAAAATGGTCGTTGTTAGAAGAATTATCTTGCGTATAGTTTGATTATTTAATACCAAGGTAAATATACAGAGCCATCATACACAAATCGTTTTTAATTGTACAGAGCCATCTAACGAAAAGTTTAAATACTAAGTTGATAAAATTGTCAGTTACCGATACAAAGTTGTAATAAACTAGGTACTAAACATAATACTTTACTATTAGTAAGAGAGTCAAATTAATCAATTCAAAATAATAAATAATATTATTAATAGAATATCTATGTATCATTCAATACATTTAATACATTTTCCTACGAGTATATACATACTACCCGCTAGATGGCAGTAAATTATAAAAAGTCTTACCAGTTAACACGGCAGCAATTGTGATAAACGGTGGTAAGCAGCCATAATCTATAAGTGCCGGGAAAATTACTGTTCCAGATATTGTTCCTAGTCTTCCACACATTAGAAAAGTTGCCATAGCCATGACCCTGTCAAAAATTAAAAACAGCTTTTTAGAGACAACATTTGGATTCTAATACGATCTTTTTTTAAGAGTATATTAATGATAACGTAATATTGAAAATAGGTATGCGTGGTGCTGCGTGGGGCATGTGGTGGAGTATATCCGATATGCGAGTACACCTGGGGTACATAATACAAGAAATTATATGTATATCGTCACAAAACATTATACAAGAAAAACACATGATAATTTGAGTGGATAATTATCAATTTATCATCATCATATAATTCGGAAAACTTAATGCATAATGTACCTGAGCGAAGTTGGAAACAAATCTACACAGATACTGGAGAGAGAGGCGCCAGATAACGAAGTGAAGGCGAGCGCCGCAGTGACCATCGCCACCACTGCGAGCGCACCATCTCCGAGTAACGGCAGCAGGACGATTATCACTGCGCTGACTACCGCACAGAACGCTGCTACTAACTTCTTACCACACCTGGAGAATTGTTTTGTTTTCGGTTAGAGAACTGTTCTCTCAACCTTTGATAAAAGGCTTATAAGCAGTGGAATCATAAGTCCCAAGTTTAATTGTCAAAACGTCATCTATCTGTTGTAAAGCAAGTGCCCGGAGTGAGTACAATTACATAGGATAGGAGGAGAGCTCTATGAAAGTGAGATCATTAAATTATCACGGTAGTTGCTTATGTTAACTAAATGTCACATAGGATTTCGGTTTTACTGCTAAATTAATGACAAATGGACGCGGGTATACTGTTCCTTTAATATAAATTTAATAAATAAATATCTTAGTAATAACACGCAGCCATGTTAGTTAAAATTAGAAATCAGTTTAAAGAGAATAAATAGTAATAGTAAGAAATATACGTAAGTGTGTTTATTGTTACCTATTCACCAAAGCGCCACCAATTCCGTAAGTGAGTACAGATCCAACGCCAACAATGGCGCTCTGCAGGTAGGTCAGCATGTCGGTCTCGATAGGGGTGCAGGCCTCGTCCACGGCGTCCTGTAGGGGAGGGGGCGCAATGGCCGAGCAGAGGCTAACATTGCCGTCCAAGCCAATCATAGCTGCCAGCTGCGGATACCAGAGGCGCAGCGTATTTGAGCTGGAAGAAAGTATTAAAATTCAGATAGGTACTTTTATGAATTAACAATGATTTAAATCAACAATTCTGTTTACTTGACGTCTAGGGGCAACCGATGTTTCTACGAGATCTTTCATACCAAGTTCTAGTTCTAGTACCAAGTTCTAACATCCTTAAATGTGGTTTTAGTAATAATATAATATATGCAGATAAGTAAGTGTACACTCTCCACCAAGAGTTACGACGTATTTGGAAAATTATTACCATGGGAAATAAACCACAAAGCTAAAATAAATCTAATGTGAGAATAACTACTTTAAAATATCGAAACACTTTACATGTAACAAAGTTAGTCCTATTATAAAACCAATGTTTGGTTACTTTTCAATCAGCTGATAATCAAAGGACAGTTAGAAGAAACTGTAAACAATTGGGATAGGTTAATTAAAATTTCACTGAAAACGAGAGCAGCTACGTAAATATTAAAGAGGTAGGAATTCTAAACAATTATTGAAACTAAGACAAATCTCTTACCCAAACATGCAGCCAAAGTGTATACAACAGATGAGGGCTAGCCACGCAACATGTGGAGGCTTGAACAGTGGGGCTAGCTGAGCGCCGCCGCCCTTCAATGCAGCTATACCTCGCCCTTGCTGCTCTGACTTCTCTGCAACTAACCTCGTCACCTTTAATGAAAAATATCAGTATGCTAAATTAATTAAATTTTATTTAGTTTATATTCGAATATTGTTCACTTCAAAACAATTTCCTTCATTTGATGTAATATGTTTTTAGGTATGTGATGGTATTAATTTAACCTTGCTAGTATTAAGGGTGTGTACCACTTCGTAAAAGTTTATTTCATTCAATTTAAAGCGTATTAAAGTGGATTTTTATTGGCGATTTGAAGAAGGTCACTTTCAATCGATAGCCAATAACAATCCAATGCGATATTGACAAACAAGGTTTGGGATCAGCGTCGGGGTCATCGATTTGAAGTATCGAAATCGATGAGTGATTATTCCACCGAGGTCCCAATTAGAAGTTGTGTTAGGAATTAAACGCTGGT
>DWEC01000968.1:0-14637 GCA_018245735.1 Microceris miodesmiata
CGGATGTGTTAATCGAAATTTATCAAGTCATTTCTGCGATAAGATTGAAAAGAATAGGTCTCTGATTAACCCAGCTCTCCTGTGTATGCATTAACTCTACAATAACTGCTAGCAGTATTAATGAAGAAGAAAATGCTAAAACGTGAAAGATAAGCCATGAATGGATTTTACATCATAAAGCATGAAAAACTTCAAATACTCTATTAGAGAATCCTTATACAGTATTACATAAATTCGCAGGAAGATCGTCGCTTTATGAAAATCTCTCTTGCAGTACCAGGCGTATCTTAATATCATTTAGTCTCGCTACCTATTCTTCCTATTATTTTCAATAACTTGGACTCAGCAGTAGATGAAATAAACCACAAAATCAGCAGATAATAGATTTTGGCACAAATCTGACTTTCAAGCGCTATTTAATCATGATCCTCCGGATATCCAAGAGGTTTTAATTCACTGCTTAATCTAAATGACCTTTGATGAGAAAACTTGATATCGATATGCGTATTCGGTACACTATTATCTGTTTAAAAGTCAAATAAGTAACTATTTATTTTTAAGGATTAGTTAAAAACTAACATTTATGTGGATGGATGTTCGGGAGCCGCTTGTAGTATTTAGTTCTATAGTATGCCATAAAATTTGTCTTATAGCGTCCTATCCGCGCACCATTTGCTTTCACATGTTCTTGCGGGTATTAATACAATATTTTTCTTCAACGAATGACAACACACTCGCTTAGTTGGCAACACTATTGCTTATTACTTGCTTGTCTGCTTGTTACTAACACAATAACTCAGTCCCAACTGGTAAATAACTAGGAAATCGTATAAAAGAATGAAATACTGAAAGGAAATCGTGTTATAGAAAACACTATTGATAAATACTTGTATACATACTATTGAAATTATTTAATTAATATTATTTTAAATTTTCACGAATAAAAAGTTGTTTTCTACATATTTCATAAATATATGTGGTAACGACATGCATCGTCCACCACGATATTTAAAAATATTCTTGGAATATTATTTAAATTAATTGTAAAAAAATATTTTAATTTTTTGCTGTGGTTTTTAAATTTTACACCGAATTGTATATTTACTTTATTAAGTATGAGTTTTTTTTGAGATTTATGAGACAGTCTAATGCAATATATAAAATGTGATACACTTGTAGGATGCGATCTTGTAATGTAATGCTTATCTGTGCTGTCATAGCACGTTTTCATGCAAAGTTGGTATCACTACCGGTCATATACAATATTGAAGGTTACTGGTTGTTTTAAATAAGGATATTTTCAATTTTCGATTAATTTATTGGATTACTTTTTGCTAATGATATGTATATAATAAATTGTGGAAGACTTTTACTTTCAAACAATATTTAAGAATTAAAAGCAACTTGAACTTAGCAACGAATTTGTTCGCGCCAGCGGAAAAAGTCTTATTCGATTATGATGTTGGTAGTACTGTAGTTACTACGTGGTCGCAATATTACGGAAATGTAAACATGCACAGATAATTTTTGGTTAATTTTATGTTTGGTGCTTGTAGCTCAATTTGTAAGACTCACCAAAATATTCATGAAATAAAAGTATATCTAAAGGTATTTATCTCTGATTGATACCACAGCGCCCACATTTTTATTTTTCTGTCACCGATGTGAAGATAGGCAAAAGCGTCGACAAGCGCCGTAGATTTTCAAGTCCGCTAATGGCGGACGCTAATAATTTTGGAAGTTTCGTGATTCTATTGTTCTGTTTTTGATTATCATTACGTTTTGCGGTATAAGGAATGAGTTTTGGAAGAAGTGTATGCGTCCAAAGTGTTATAAATGTGCAAGTGATATGAAATGTTCCGTTTGAACATGACAAAAGCGCCCGCTAGATATGTAACCTTTTCCATAACCTCGTTTACGCCAATGGAGTAGATATGTGATCGATGTGTGTGCTTCGGTGAACGATTTTTCGTCAGTTTCGCGTTACATTTAGTGTAAAGTTAAACGGCTTATTAGTGATGGAAGTGTCCGCGTCGCGGTTTTGCAATCCGACGCCCGTTTTCGATGTAACGTAAGCGAGCCGGTCGATCGCCAGAGCGAGCGTAAGCGGGGACGGCCGCCACCAGCCGAACATGGCTGCGACGCAGGCTGAGTCTCAGCGTAGCGAACCGAACGTAGATCAAAATCCATCGGAACAGCTCAGTGATTCTAGAAACGCTCTATTACAAAACGGCACCGACAAGACCGTCGGGCGCGTTCCGCCCGATGGCGTCGTGAACACAAAGAGCAAGTCGCCGATGTCGGCCGATTCGGGGCAGCCGCGCGACGCAGGCGAGGCGCCCGGCCACGACCGGCCCGGTGAGCGCCCGGTGCCCGACCAGTATGGACAATATAGGTACCCAGAGGGCGCGGATCCCTACTATCCGGCGCGGCCCGGTTTTCCCGTAAACCGCGACCGCCGCCTCAACAGCGATTCTTCCCGGGCCAGGCGGTGTCACAGGCCCCGGGCCCGACGCCGACCCTCAACTCGCTCTTACAATCCAGTGGGGCGCCGCCGCATCGCTATCCTAACAGTTATGATCAACCGCCGGCAGGCTACGGTCCAGCCCCCGGCTGGCCTCCTAGGCCCATGCCGCCGTATAACCCTCAAGGAGCTCCATACAGAAATTCGACGGTAAGTCACACTCTTATATTCTTTTATCTAGTGACAACACTCATATCACCTCCCCAGTGTTTAATTTAACTAAATTTGTGAAGGTGTAGGCCAATGAACTCATTGTTTGTTATCATGATGCTAATTATGTCTTTGATATTTATATTAATGTTATCAAATTCAAATAAGAGTTTGATAAATTATTAGTATTGATAACATTGTGTGGAATATGAGACACTAAATATAAGAAACTGTTTCTTAAGAAACCTAGATCAATGATATAAGGATATTAAATAAACCCAAAAACGATGCATTGTGCATACAGTCTATTTAGCACTTATTTTCAGTGTGTGTTTATGTCTTTATCTCATATGTATACACAACTTTCTAATATTATTGGGAGCCAATTTTAAACCTTATACAGTAGATTTAACACAGTGTATTTAACACTAGAACATACACTATTAATACAAAATTGTTATTAATGTGTTTCAGCTAAATATATAGATTAAAACTTGACATTGTCAGTCTGAAATAGATAAAATTATTATTCTGCTACTCATCTCCTAATATTCCATTGTGAATGAAACTTTTTTGGGACCATTTCAGGTTTTATAAACATTGTTATCAGAAACCACAATATGAGTAGTTATATCCATACTCAATGAGCTTTCCTTGTATACTTATTTCTATATCAGGACATTTTATGTGTTTCTCTCTAAAAATATCCATATAAATATAGATATTGACAAGTCATTAATGGTGTTAGTATAAAACTTAGTCTAGAAAAAATACTTCATGTATTTTAAAACCTACAAATGTTCTTAAAATATTCTATATAATGTTAGCAATTGTTCTCAAAATTATAAATTGAATATGAATTTTTATTCTCTGCAAGATTATACATATATACATACTTAATAAAATACACTATCAATACTATTTCGAGTAGACAAAATATGGATTTATTATATTTTATTAACATATTATGTATAGCATGTTACAATAATTGCTTTATTTATTATTATGAAGAAAAACTTCCATAAAGAAGCCAATAAGCAATCCTATTAACTAATTTCTCATTACAAAAAAAATTTTGGAAATTGGATCTGATGTTATTGCATCTGTGTTACATCTATGCTATTGTTCATATACAGCTTAGTAGAATGATAGTTGGGTAAGCTCATCAAATAGCTAAACACTCTGTTTTGACTTTTGGAATAGATTTTTCAGTTCTAATTGTAAAACACTCATACTATGACACCTCATGCCTGCCTATGAACGATTAATTTTATTTACATTTACCATTCATAAATATGGTTAATACTATATCATAATTAATAGTCTTAGGTAGTACAGGTATTGAAAAAATTTACTTGTTTAATTATAAAGCAAGTTAGATAAGTGTATAGTTATTTAACTACTATTTTTCTACAGCATTAATTTTTGGTCATTAGGGTAAACAATGGATTTTTCAATATTCTCCTTATAGAAGATTCCTGAAGACATTAATTCATGGCTGACAATTTGATAACTTGTTAGTTGTGTAAAAATACGTGAGGTGTTTAAGTATTAAAGGTATCATGCATTTACTGCTTTCTGAGTAACTTAAATGCTAAATAATTGTATGTGTTCAATAAAGGAATGTAACTATTTTAAAAAATTACAATTCTCTCTCACCAAATCTCAATTGTACATATTTTACATCCTTTAACGAGCTCTTGGTGTGCTCCTTGTATTGTTACAGATATTGTATTCCTTAAATTGTTAAATTTTTGACAATATACCACCACAACAAAGCTATGAGCACTTCCTAAGTCAGAATATGTTCATTTATCAATATCATCATAAATTTAAACCTACCTAAGCATCTGTGGATATCCTTCTGAATTGGTAACTATCTAAATGTCTATGGGTATGTTATTGAAGTAATATCATATATAGGCTTATAGTTTCTCATGCAATGGTATGTAGATTTCAGCAACATGGACTCTCAATAACAACACATGTTATATACTTAGACCCTAGATAAGTGACAGTAACCCTAAATTTCGTGTGTATTAATAGGACAAAGCAAATATTAATTTGTATTATGTTTGGTGATATTATTCTATAATTTCTATTTTTTGCCTCATTGGTCGAGTGGTTGCAAGCGTGACTGCTGATCGGGAGGTCCTGGGTTCAAATCCTGGATCTGGTGCTATTGGATTTTTCTAATTTAGAATTTCTATTCTATAGTACTTAAATGTAACTGGTGAAATGTGGGAGTTTACTACTCTCCTACACTGCCTAGCCCTTCGGGGATTATGGGTGTGATGCAACTTTTTTTCATTTTATATTACATATAACAATAATTTTTTAATCATTGATGATTAATTGTTGTTAGTATAATAATTAGAAGAGCAATATTAAAAAGCATTTTTAGATCTTTCAGATTGGCTTGTAGCAATCTATTGTCTCTTAGGTTATGATATTAATAACATCTTCATACAGCTAGCTCACAATTCCAGAAGCATTTCTGGATCTTTCAGATATGCTTGTAGGTTATGATATTATCTCTTAGTAGTTATGATATTGTCTCTTAGGTTATGATACTAATAACATCTTCACACAGCTTGCTCACTATTCCAGAACTCAAGTGATAGGCAGAAAAAACAATTATTTATACTCATAACATAAATATTTGTTCTTGATTGGATAACACCAGCTCAGTGGTCAAAGAGCCACTTATCAGTAGATCGTCTTGCTCCAATGATAAAGAAGTCAGTAGATGTTTTCAACAGTTACTGCTGAAATGGAGAGAACATTCTATAATAATCACGAACACTATATCATACCATCCATTAATGTTGTCTAAAGAGTTAGAGAGAAAAACTCAAGCATACATGTTTTAAATTAATCATAAATCATGTATTTTCAGTTTTCTTTAACATAACTGTTCCCTTACTTAACACAATATCTATATTATAATGGAACATGAATAGTGGAGATGAATAACTTTTATACCATCATGTTACATACAATGTTTGAAATACTTTCGGTTTCGGTTAACATTTCATTCATATACCTAATAGGCTTGCTAATATTACAGAAAGACAGGTTTTTCCAGAGGAGTGGGACAAATTGTTCTTTATTTTAAAGAAGAAGTATATAACATGAAAAGTTGTTGATGTAAATATTGTAAAATAGCAACATCATACCTGCAATTCTCAGAATGGGTTAGGCAGAAGAGTGTATTACAGTCCCACAAATCATCTCTTATGTTACTTGTCTATCCATGGACTAGGGGCTAGTCTATTGCCATAATTCCTACTTCAGTTTTCATAATGAAATTGCTTAATTGATTCTGATGATTTTCTTATGTTTTCTTCTTTAATTCTCTTTTATCAGAGTTTATTGTAATAGTCTCTACTATTCCACAGTGGGATATACATTATACAAAGGGTGATCAATATGTAATGATAATCAATATGAAACAGAATTATTAGATTTGAAAAAGTATTTTATTTTTCAACATAGTCTCCTAACAAGTTAATACATTTAGTGTATGTTTTTTCTAAACCCATGATTCATTTACAATAAAATTCTTTGTCTTAATCCTCCCAAAATGCCGCTACTGTGATCATCACTTCACTATTATCCTCAAATTTGTTGCCCTGGAGGTGTTTGATCTGAGGAATGAGGTAGAAGTTACTGGGAACTAGATCTGGCGAATAGGGAGGGTGTTCGAGCAGTTCAAACCCCTTTAAAAGAATGGCAGCCATCGCAATTGCGGCTTTGTGAGCTGGGGCATTGTCTTGGTGAAACAGCACTCCAGCGTGCATGTTACCGCGTCTTTTTGGCTTAATAGCCTCTCGCAATTTTATTATTTGGTCTGCGTAGTAAGGGCATGTTATAGTGTGGCCCTCTTTTCCAAATATTCCACCATAATAATTTCTTCAGCATCCCAGAAAACAGACGCCACAACCTTTCCGCTGACCTTGACACTTTGAATTTCTTCGGCGTTGGTGAGGAGGGTCGTTTCCAAGTCATCGATTGTTGTTTGGTTTCGGGATCAAAGTGGTGGATCCAATGTCTCACCCATGGTAACAAAACGCGACTAACAATTTTCCTTATCGGCCCGGATCTTTTGAAGATTCACCCTCAAAATGTCGACTCGTTTCTTTTTTTGCTCGTAGGTTAACGTTCTCGGCACCCAACGCGCAGAGACCTTTTTCAAAAGCAATTCGTTGACAATGATTTTTTGAATTCTGCCATATGAGATCCCTGCGACCTCAGCTACATGCCTTACGGTCACTCTTCGATCGGCCAATACGATATCTACTTTTTTTAAGTTTTCTCCAGTAAGGGACGTGGATGGGTGTCCTTCGCGATGTTCATCTGCAGTGGAGTTTGTGCCCAGCTTAAATTTCTTTGCCCAAAGTGCGATTGTGGAATATGGCGGAGAAGACTCTCCTAATGTTTTTTTTTTTTTATATTTAGCCTAGCAAATAGGCAGACGGGCCACCTGATGGTACTCGTATGTGGTCACCGCCGCCGATGGACAGTTGCAACATCTGAGGAGTGGCCAATGCTTTGCCGGCTTTGAAGGAGAGCTCTATTTCTGTTTTCTGTAAGTTGCCTTGTATGTCTTTGGTAGACATTTTTTTCAGGCAGAGGTACTTGATTACAGCTCTTACTTCATTTTTCTCCATTTTGATATTTTGTCATCGACAGTTTGTATTCAAATGAATATGTCTCCCGGTAATGGTGTCCTATTTATACAATTTTTTGAAGCTGAATTAGTGGATATATAAGCAAACAAAAAATAATAATCAGAGTTTTTAAGTGTTTTAGAAATACTTGATTATCATTACTTATTGATCACCCCTCGTACTAGAAATAATTCTGGTAGTACTAACCTTCTCTGCCTGTCTATCCCAGGGTATTAAAGATGTGATTCAATGTTATGCTCTTGAATCAGTTGTTCCAAATATAAAATTTTCATTTTGATTTGGTTGAAAATTGCTTAAATTACCCTCCAAGGTATGAAGTGAGACAATTGGAAAATGTACCTCCTGTGGATCGCTCATAAAGAGTGACAGTGACCGATTACTTAGCTATACAGATCACTTGGAATCTGCAGCCATGCTAGGGCTCGGGGACCATCATCTCAACTTTTACACCAGCAAGGGGAGAATTATTGAGAGTGATTTGATCATATTTGGATGTATTGGAAAATATCACACGCAGGTGCCAAATTAAACAATGATCAAATAGGTCAGATACTGCCCGATGTGAGAGTTAGAAATCTTGGAACTAGTGTGCTTAATCAAGGTAATTATTAAGGTAATTAATTTAGAATATGGATGTTAGCATGTAAAGTCTGCAAATATAGAGAATTTTGACACTTGATGATTCAGAGTACCATGCAATTGACCCGGTGTGAGAATAGAATACCAATAATAATATTTTATTCAAATTAGGGTATTAGGTTCTTTTTATTGAGATAATGGATGTTACCAGTTCCATGTCATCTATCTAAGAGGCTTTCCTTCTTCTTTTGTGATTGTTGCACATGATTTCCATCTCAATACATTAAATGAAATCCTCTCTCTTTCTCTCTCTCTTTTTCAAGCATTATTAGTCCCATCTGATTGTGGAATCTGCTTTCCATATTCTCTCTCTCAAATTGAATTCTGATTGAAGGAAATATTGTATGTTTTAAAACTCCTCATAATCACCGGCACCATATTGGAAATTGTTTTTAAATTTGGGTTTATTATTATTAAATATGCAGCTTTTGTTATTCTGTCTTAAGCTCCATGTTAGTGTGCTAAATATCTCATGCAATACGCTGTATTGTATGAGATATTTAGCACTAATTTACTTTGTGTGTTAGAACGAAAGTGAAGAAAGATACAGAGGGCGTGAGCACCCCACAGTTCTATTCTAGGACTGCAAAAGCTGATCCGCGCCGCCTTTTATCGCCTCGATTACGTTATAAATTTTATATAATCTTAATTTATTTGACTGCTTAGTTGGTCGAGTAGTTGCTAGCGCGACTGCTAATCTAGAGGTTTTGGGCTTTATTCCCTGGATCATGTACTTTCAGGTGTTTAAAACTGAATGCCAGTAATAGCTCGGAGTCTGGATTCGTGCTCGGTATGTGGTAAGTAGGCTCATCTTCCATTCCCTAGTACTACTAGAGAATGTACTGTTCACTATGGATTCGATCTCTATGAGCATAGTGAGTAATGTCTCATCGCGTGGTGCGCGCTCCTTCAGAACTGTGCGAAGTGCGGTCCTAACACTTCGTATTAGGCGCTCCCACGCTCCGATACTTCTTACTTTGCGCGTGGAGGTATTTCAGACAACAATTATACAATATTATTTGCGGATACATCATTGTTGAAAACTGCCATTTGTTGTAATTATATTAAAGGTAATGAACAAATCAATTAAAAATTACAGAACAAAATTGCTAATTAAAAATGTAAAGTCTAATATTATTGTTACTGTAATTGTTTTCTCCCTAAATTACAAGTATATACAATGCTTAAACGTCACTCGGATATACATTTATGTAAAGCGAACTACGCAATTTACAATGTGCATAAAACTATGTGACGTAACGGTGTTGATTTAAAAAAGAAAACCGTGCCCGTATTTTGATTTTCAGTTGTTTTAACGAAGCGGTAAGGGGGGGAATTCGATGTTTAAAAAAACTAAAAAGCCAAAGTTCGATCAACCACTGCTCGCCGTCACAGCGTGTCGGCCGTTCGGCAGAAAGAGGAGAGAAAAAAATGATCGCAGAGAACTAACAAAGCTGGTTCGCCGCGGTTAGCGGATATAAAAACGAAAGCGCACCGGCGATAGTGAAAGTTTGATGTGTAGGCAAATATCACCCGCTTCCAGGCGGAGATTTGTGCGTTGCGTCTCTCGGCTCCGGAGCGGGCCGCAGGCAAACCGCACCGTGGGATTTCGACGTCATTTCGCCGCTTCCACACTCGGCACATACATTATGTAGAGGCGGCGGCGGAACGTGTGTTTGACGGAATCAACGTGAATGAAACTTGACATCTGACACGTGTAGCTATCTACCGCTGCGAGAATTTGAAAGGGCTCACGTTTCCCCACCAGCCGAGCGCGATACGTCCGCCTTTGAGCTTTTTCACATTGTATACGAATTTCTAAATGTCGACCGTAACTGGAATCTTTCATGTTGCTTTGTTCGGTGTTTTTGACGTCAAACCTACACGTTGCGGTAAATACCACATAAGTAAAAGCCATGGAAAATATTAATGTATTATTGTTATGTTGATTTTTATTTCGAGGCCAGTGGTGGTGGCGGCAATCAAAATTTTTGATTAATGCTACAGTACTGTTAGTACATAATATGTTAGTAAAGGTGATATATTCATTTTGTAACCAAATAATAATGTACATACTAAAAGGGTTAAATTTTATTTAACCCAATCGCCATGAACGCACAAAACCGTAACACTGTCCTTTGTTGCGTTACGACGTTTGGGTCCTGGCGCGGCCGTTGTTGCCTTGCCGCGGCGTGCTGCCATAAAACAATGCATCGAGCACGTGCCTGTTTACACTTTACAGTTCATATTCAAGGTCGTACGCATTTGTAAGGATGTACCTGTGTAGGCTGGCCGGTGAACAAATACCGGTTACGTAACGATGTCCCACTTCCCACGATGCGGTTGGTCTTCCACCCGTCAACGTACTTCGCAATTAATCGACTCGTTGGAGAGCGCTTTTCGCCTCGAGTGTCGACTTCCCAAATTGCTGTCTCTACAGGACTGTACAGGAGAAAGTGATTATTTCACATTTTGAAGATTGGATTGCTCTTGTCTTTAACCTTTATGGTTGACAGGAAATTATTTGTGTTGTTTATTTATGACTGTATTGTTTTTGTACTATATAAAGTTACGTGCTATATAATACGATTATATGGTTGTCAGTATAATCGATCACAGTTTATTGCCATATGTTTTAATTATATCTGAATTTCTTTCGTAAATACTTTATAACAAAACAAGAGAGGGTCTCTTGCTGTGTACGCAGAACTGGAGGTTTATGAGAGTATCTAATATACACCAATGGCTCCTTATAGTAATAACAGAAATAGAAGAGACCTGTGTCTATGTAATAATTCGTATGATAATACACTTTAGGTAATCATTAGACAGATGGTTGCATAATGCATGTAGGAGATTGTTGTGAAGAACATGACACATCGTGTCATGTGCAATTACAAGCAGGCCGGTGTAATCGAGGCGGCGGGCGGTATCTCCGCGGGCGTCGTAAAACACGATCACAATCAAATGCAGTCATTGTCGTCGAAATCGTTATGACGTTACGCTGATTATTTATGAATGGCTCAAATAAACAAGTGTTGTGGAATTAGTCATTTATCTCGGCGCGTTGTTTACCCACAATCGTGTTAGATAGTTGTCGATAAGGAGACACGTGGTTGTGGGGTCGTCGACCCGACATACTCGTGCTCGCCGACAGCTCGGTAATAATAATAAAATGTTTCCGTGCGACTGGTTCAAGGGCGAGCCGCTGATATCGGCGCCCGCTATATTTAGATTTAGCTTTGTGATGTGGATTTACACTATGCGTTCGTTTTTGAGACGTCTCGCGTCTTCTCTAATGTTGTTCTCGAAAGAATGTTCTAGAGCGTTCTCACTATATCACATGTGAAAATCGATGGTGAACTTTGCGTTTGTGTACATATATTATAATTTTATCACGTATGACGTTGTACCGTGCACGTTATTGGATTAGACGCGTTTCATTAACACATCGGTCGGGTTAGGTAAACAATAGATGTGATTATATATTAGTGTGTTAGGCGGCGATCGATATCTATTCTCTGTTCGTATTTAGGGCGGTACGTGGCCGTGCGGTGCGTAGTGCGGCCCGAGTAAATTTCGCTCTCACTTTCGTATCGCAATAGCGGTGGTGTGTACATGAAAACGAGATGAATGGGGGCCGACTGAGACCGTTCATTCTCAGTCGGTGATGTGGATTTCGTAAAATCGATGCTGGCCGTCTCCGAGCCCGCGCACCGCCCGATAATCGTGTCATTGTGTTTGTGCTTGGATAATGGGATCGGCCTCCGACGTCTGCCGAACGGGGTTGCTGACCGTTTAACTGCCATCTGTTAAAATTTCACTTTGTATTCGTCAACGTAGCGCACTGCGGACTAGAAGCGCTCTGGAATATTCTCGAAACGGTGTACAGGATTCGCTTCCAGTAAGATATATGCATTGGACGTGCTTACTGCTCGACCCTTCGTCGCGCTCTGGAAAGTTAATTCACATTCTTTACATTACTCATTGTTATCTATTACAATATACCCTTGAATGTTGAAGTGGATAAACAGTAAAGATTCGTAACATTATGATAGCGTGTGTAACGTTAGGTAACAATGTTTTGGTTATCGACTATCGTCATTAAGCGTATAGGCACCCGTGTGTAGACAGCTCATAGATTTAATTAAGCACATCTGTTCCAACAGTGTAATAATTGCGACCGGTTAATGTCTACATTAAAATGAGCGTCACGCCTATCTCGCGGCGAAGAGCGACGACGACAGGCTCGCGTCACGGCGGACAAAAACGTCACTCGTCACGCGGCCTGCATTCATTCATTCATTCATACCAGTATGTTGTAATGGGGTCGTTAAACCGCGGTGACGTCACGTAATTGCCGGTCCCCCTGCGCCCGGCGCCGCTTGGAATCAAAACGTCGGATTAATAACGAGGGAAACCTGCGTAGGTCAAGCCCGCTATCACCGGCTGGCCTAACCGTCGCACAGGTCACGTGCACGGCCGTCCTACCCTCCACCGAGATGTGCTCGGCTATGCCTACTTATAAATTATCCGAGTTACATAACGCCATTACATGAGTAAATGATTACGATGTTTCCGCTTAAGCACTCGAATTCGAAATGTTATAACTTTTGAGTATTACAGTTGTAGTAAACAAATGGACGGAGATGCCTGTAACAGACAAATAGCCGGAACTGACAAGCTTCTAAAATGTTAGAACCGATTTTGATAGAAAATTCACAATTGAGAAGTTTACGTACAATTTTTAACACACTAGTGCTGTTATAACCGAATAAATCAGTCGATTCTATTTAGTCCGTAAGGTGTAGGTTCGTTACAAAACCTCAACCGTACCACGTGTGTCAGTGCGAGATTAGCGAACGAAAACTAACGTTACGGCTTATTGCATGCACGAATTTAATGACGCAACCACCTAGCCTTCATAATGCAGCCGCTGTGACGTAACTTACATCGATAAATGTGTATGAATGTAAAAGGGGCCATTGCCAAGGACTCGCTCTGAGTGCAGTCGGAAAGGTAAATGACTCATGCACACATACACACATTCCTACGTGGCTCTATAAACCGCTCAAGTGTTTAAGTCGCGAGGTGTTAATTCATAAATAGCCCGCCGAAATTGTAATGTGTTTACGTACAGGGTTTAGGTGACGGGAGTCCGGATCTGGTTGTAGCGTTTCTTAGTCTATTCGGTGTGGTCGCTGTTCTAATACAGGCCTTAATTACGAGTCGTGATGTTCGTCATTATAGTCATTACTTACCTTTACCTAGTATAAAATTGTATTGCTAATTAAAAATAAAGCACATTTGCAGTAAAGACAAAAGAATCTCTTGAATAAATTGATATTACGAAATCTCGGTTATTTTTTTGTTAAACGATCGAGTTCCGTGAAGTATGTTTATTACAGTGCAGTTTACGCCGAATGCCACCTCCAATGAGGGGGTGTACATTTCTTTAATCCTGCGACTTGTCTGTAGGTACATAGCGGGGCGGGCGTCTATACATTCGAGCATATCTACATTAAAAGGTCACGACCGCCACTCTTATGTACCCAACGTACTCCAGATAGCATGTACACAGCTAGAAGGGAGTTCTTTATATCGAACCGTCTTGGGTAGAAAGGGGTCCGCTTTATTAGGTCAGTAACACTTGTAATCCGTTTGTTTACACTTGCTGTTGTGTGTGCCGGTGAAATCAGTCATATGACGTACGTCGATTCGTATCCACGTGGCCGAAATCCCGAAAGTTTTTTTTTTTCATTTTTATTATAACGTAACATTACGCCTGTACTTCCTGGTATAAGAACCAGATGAACGTAGGTATCTATAAAAAAATCAAAAATCGTTTATTTTTTCACGAAATGGTTTACAATGTAGTCCTTTATGAAATTCCAAAACCACATATATCTATATATATATTTATTTCAGCAACTGTATATTATTATCTCTATTAATGATCTGGTAAAGTTTGAAGTGGCGAATTATCACAGTATTTTTGCTCTCCTATAAAATTGACAAAGTATAGATACGTTCATCTGACTCTTACACCGCAACTTCACCGAAGGAATAGGCAGAGTGTATAGTACGATGAAGCATTAATTATTTTATACACTATGGAATGGGGTTTAAGTCTATTTCAATACGCTAGGCGTACATCCAGACTCCTTGCTACTACTGAGAATTTCACTCTATCAACGAGGCAGTCTTTTTACTATGGTTTTAGAATGCGTATATCACATAAGGGTAACACTGATAGCGGCGTTGGCTCATGACGTCAGAATAAACACGAGTAGAGCCGTTCAGTATATCCTTAACCCCGCGCTGGCGTCTCGTTGATAACGCGGCTGTCGTCTCGCTTGTGCTTGATGTCTTGTAACACATATGCACACACACATCCGACCTCGTCGCACGAGTTTCACCTGTGTACACACCTAATAGATTCATCTATGCTCCATGTACTTTGTACAGTCATTTGATTATAAAATTATAGGTCTGTCACAAGCTTTATTTTGGTATAACAGCGAAACAGGCTAGGTGGAGTGTACTAGATGTACGGTAAAGTGGCTGGCAGTGGTTGGATACGAACAGCTAAAGATCAGTGGAGTACAATTGGAGGGGCCTATCTCGAGC
>DWEC01000969.1:0-14625 GCA_018245735.1 Microceris miodesmiata
CAGCCCTTCTACATTTATATGGAACGGCTGGACATAAAAATTATAGTTTTCTAAGTGTCAACATTTCTGTGAACCCCGAATGCTTTCAATTTAATACGGTAACCGGATTAATGTTGTCGTTGGTAATTACAACAACAAATATAATCAATACTAACTATTGTAGTATAATAATCTTATTAGTTATAGGTAATTGTCTTATTAATAACTTTCCTAAATGAAAAGGACTTACCTATTCCGACGTTGCAAGTGTCTAGTTGTAGCGCTTGTATAGTAACCACTGCTGCTGCATGCTGCACGTGACTGCTGTCTGCTGGTTGGATTAGCTACGTACCTTTTAAATTATGTTATTGATTAATTATTACCTTAATTTTTAATAATACGTTGAGTGTCGTGTCTTGAATTATCTCACGCTATAAATTCCTCGTGATATATTTATTCACGATGAGTGACATTGAAGGAATTGACGTCACTTGTAAGGTGACAAGGTATTAGTTGGTCGACTGGTTATTGCACGTCACACGTGGCGGAGAAAACTAATTGGCTTGCACCAGGTAGCCTAGATTTCCGGTGAGAAATCGATGGCACGTATCGCAAGAGAAGCATTGGAGCGTGTCTTCAGCATCGAACGAGAGGGTTCTAATGTGACTTAATCATCTTCCCTACGATAACGATAAAACAAAAAAGAACACCTAGCAAACTGACTGCTTCATGAGCGATTTAACTTTCAGAAAGACGGCTATTCTTTGTTTAGCAGTCGTCCATAAACCACGTAAGCTGAAGGGGCTGACTTACGGATGACCCTTTTCATGAACCTCGAAGTCGAGGTTAACTATGGGTAATATGTCGTAGGATTGTACAATGAGTCGTGCTTCCTTCAACTGATATCTTACTTCAATGAATCCGCGCTCAATAATGGGCGTGGTATATATAGACATGCCATGATAATGAACAGACTTTAGTTAACGTCACGGAAATATGTCAGTCGGTCCTGGCAACTCTTGCGGAGTTATTGCGTCATTTAACGATAACATGGTGAGCTGGTGAATCCTAATTTTGTTTTAATGTGCTTTTGTTACTGTGGGGTAAAAGAATACTCGAAAAATTATACTGTTAATATCCTTAATTTTTTAGTGTAAATATTTTTATTAAAAAAATAGTTTCAACTTTTTTATGACACGAAGGATATAATATCCATTAGGAAATACAGTTAATTGAGGCTTTTATTGTAGTCAAGGCAGTCACGCTGGCTGTGCGGCCCCTTTTTTATCCATCGTGGTTAGTCATCCATTTTGATTATAATTAACTTTCGTCATTCGTTTAAATTTTAATTTATTCATAAATGTCTATTTGTTCTTCAGAATTTGATAAAATATAAAAAATGAGCTGTCGACATTTTTGATTAAGCGAAAAGAAAGACACATGTTTCGTTCGTTAAATTTCGTTAATGAAAAGCACTGAAAAAACATATGACTCGTTATGAAATTTCTTTTGACCCTATGCTCACGCACTACATGTTGATGGCTTTTACAATATCAAAGGAACATTTGATACAATAACGAATGAAAAGAGTTTTCACGTGTTTTATCTTTTTTTTAATTGTTGTGAGCAGAGCGTAAATGTGCATGAATACATTTATGTACACGACACGTATTATCTGGGAAAAAGCTTGTTTACTTTATGAGTGAAATGCATACAGACTACGAGGTAGTTGTTATAAAATGTAATCGTGAAAGATAAAAATTTGGTACAATTTGCAAGCAAATTGTTCAGTAAATGAAGCGAGTACTTTACACATTTTTTCCCGCACAGAAATCATGGATCGACACGGACCTATATCTTGAATACCACACAATATTAAAATTACACACTATTACACATATTATATATTAAATACGTATTACACATATTAAAATTACACACCTATATTAAGATTTATTTTAGGCACCAAAGTGCTGTTGTGTAACTTGCCGAGTCACAAGTTCGATTTCGGAGTAATTTCTTAAGATTCAGGCGTTTAGTTAAAAATAAAATACTTAAACGCCGTTAAATACAAGAATAAATGAAATATTTTTTCAGTATAAAGCGTTCGTTAGTGCATTGGTTCTAAGTTGTTGTCGATGTTAGAAAGTTAACAGTGAAATTGCTACCAAAAAGGTATTTAGGTATGTTTAATACCTGAATAATAAAATTATACAGGAAGAGGTATGAATGTACAGGTTTCGAAAAAGAGAACAAACAAATATTGCAACATCGATCTGTCTTTATTTACGTTTACATAACTAATATTTTGTACTACAAGAGAAAGATAACTTTGTCTACTGACAAAAAACAAACATGTTTAGTACACAGGTAAATTACGCCTCAATGGAAATTTCAGATTACAATAAAATTCAATTAAATAAATGAGAATTTAGGCACTGCACGTGTAACGTTTCGTCCTCATTATCACATTCTTGGATTTTATATGCGTACACCAAGTATAATATTCAATTACTCTAGTAAGCGTTTCCGTTTTTAAGAATTATTATCATAAAGTCCCATTCTAGAATATTCACATTCACATAACATTAGTTAGTAAGTCGATGAACGTCGCCGGCAGTGGCGGTAAGTACATTGAACTGAACGAGCGGAGCTACGCGCGCTCGGAAACAACGCCTGTTCGCTCTCATTTCAAACATAATTGCAATCCGCTGTCCCCACTCACGCCTTATTACCCTTTTTCCGTTTTCCAGTCGATGTAGGACCGTTTCGTTCTCCGTTCATATTAACCAATCGATTAATGAATACCAGACAAAAGTGTATTTTGGAAATAGTCTATAAGTATACATTTAAATTTTATTAAATAAAATTATACATATATTCTCGTACTTTAGTAAACACTACAATAAAATTGCATTTAGAATGCGTAGAAATTTATTTACAAAAATATTTTATTAATATTGCTTAACTGGTGTAAGTTTTAAGTATAAAGTAACTACGTACAGCAGAGCAAATTACTATTATTTCCAGTACATTATAATAAAACAGAAATATGTAAAAATTATACTAAATTAACGTTAAAATTATGCTAATTTAGTATAATTTTGTACGCTAATTCAATAATTGTAACAATGTAATGTAAGGAAAGAAATTATCTAAATTTATTTTAGATACAACTGTAGCAATATATAACATTAGTTCCGATAATAATAACATTACAGTTAGGAACCAAATCTACGTACAAGTGCGGAATGTGTAAATAACGTTAAACATACTTATAATTTGCCTTTGATACACAAGAAGACTAACAGTTTTATGAACGTGAAAATATTTCGCGTGCGGTAATAGGCGCTGCGCTAGCGGTCATATTCACATACCTCAAGAGGCTTGATAAAGGGGTGGGTAAAAATACAAATATTTATTCAATTTATATATATTATTTAAAGGGCCAAAATAAGAGTTACCAACGAGTAATGTCAAGTACATGATTTGTAATAACGTAATAATTGAACCATTATTAATTTACCGTCATTGATAGAGACATTTATCATTTATAAATTTGGCACCTTTTATTTATGGATTATAAGGGGGTAAGTATTTATACAAACCGGAAAAGCGCGTTTAGTATTTCGAGTATTGAATAAGCAGAAAAAAATTAAAGAATAGTTCCAGTGCTAATAACAGTTCCTTATAATCAACTTGGATATCGGCGTTATGTTGTATTCTTCAAATAGTATTGGATTTTTTTTGTTTATATTCGCCATTCCCGTTTAATATGGGATCGACTGAAATAGTATTAGTAAACTATTTCATATTAATAGAGTAAGTACTCCACCTAAGGACACGTAGAAGCGGGCTACTTTGGTTTTACAATGTTGAAGAAATACGAGTACTAAACCTAGGTATTAGGCATTACTCCTGCTCTATGGTTTAATACCTTAACCGAAGTAGATTTGGCCACATCATTATAGGATGTAAAGTGTAAAATATGTGTCTAAGTTATTTAATTATATAATTATGATAATAATGATTTTTTTCGATTATAGATCTGCCATATTATACACGTACTTAGAACTTATACAATTTTATATGTATAATGGCCTTTGAAATATGGGTTATTCATGAATTGTATCTACGTATGAAGGATTACAATATATGTATATGTTTTTAATTCTCAGTTTCTGATATTAAATTCAAATTAAAAACAGATATTTTTTGATCTACTAAGCGGTTTTATAAAAGATTTTTGAAGTAAAGTAAATAAACAATTGTGTTATACTTAATAATAATACATTTATAAGTAATCGTGTTTCCGATTACTTCTATACTAAACAATGACTAGAAGTTCTATAAATAACTATTTAAACTATAATCAAACCGTTGATAATTTTCGTTTGATATGTACACGAAAGTGATTATGTTATTAGAAAAGTTTTATAACATTTTCGTTGACTTAAATAATTCTCATCAAACCGATTCGAACTTGAGTTCATATTTATTCGCCTTAACATTATTCGAAGTGTTTGCCAAGACACGAACTACACTCATATAACATTGTAGGCGAAATGACATACAATATTTATAAACATAAATCAACTACTTTCACTTTATATACTTTTGTCAAAACTAATGAGCAGATTGGAATTGTTGATAAACTTAACCGTTAATGTTATATTTAAGACTATAGGAGCTGGGCTGCGATGTTCTCGTCAGCAGCCGCTCGGACGCATCACACAGATCACTGGCAGAATATCTGCTTCTTTTTAGATTTGTACCCCTAACGTCTTTGTCTAACAGTCTTTTCTCCTCTGGTTGTTGATTTAATTCCTTAGCGCTACCGCTTGGACTATTTTTGGTATCAATTTTCTCGCTCGTTGTGCTGGACGGCGTTTGACTACCGTTCTCTGACTCTATTATTTGCTCGAGGGTACTCGGCCTTCTGCACGGTTCGTAGTATTCTACAGTAGGCTGCATGACAGGTGTCAGGTTCGCCATCGGATCTATGCCCAAAAGAAGCATGACGGTGGCCGGATGGTCCAATATGTACTGCGTAACACTGTGTAGGAAAGGCTCCGTCTGTGTACTGCGGTGCAATTTTGGTCGTTCCGGTGTGATTGGTCTTTCTTGCTAAAGGGAGTAAAAAATGTAACTTGTATATTTCCTAATAACTAATTTGTATAACAGACAAGCTAATGTATTTTCTGGGAAAACACCATAAATTGTGTCACATACAAATCGGTTGGTAAGTTTTGAATATTAATTATACCTGATCCCAACAAAATACATCAGGCGGATGGCTGCAGCTTCGAGCTAGTTGGTTCGGTGGAGCGTTCCATTGAAGATTTGGATTTGAATGGGCCGCATGCCATCCGGGACCTGTCATTTCCTGTAGCGCTTGAATTGCATTTCGAACCTGTAGGCAACCAAATATGTATACGTGATAGTAGTGCACTGAACAGAATATCCGAAATCATAGCTTCAAGATGAATGTCAATATCAAATCAGGTCTATTATTTTTAGGGCTCCGAAAGATTAGGTATATGATTTTTTTATGCTTGACACTCTAGCAATGAGAGTTTAATTTAGATAATTACATAAGTCCAAAGAAATTGATGTATTATTACTAAAAATAGAATGAAGAATTTGCTCAAAATGAGGCAAAACCCATCGCAATTTAATATTAATAATTAATATTTATTATCAATTTAATATAATAATTTAATATTAATATAAATTGTTTCTTTTTTTTGTCTTTTTTTGTATGATACTTTAATGTACAATAAAGAATAATACTACTACTACTACTACTATCTAAAGAATAGCAGTGATAGTCTAGTAATTAAGAATTCAGCGTCTCACTCCGGGATGCTGGATTCAAAACCATGGCGCGCACCTCTTTACATAAGTTCGTTTTAAGTTTAAATATCACTTGCTAACGATGAAGGAAAACATCGTGACGAAATCTGCACACCTTACAATTTATTATAATAAAAAAAATTGTAAAGTGTGTGAAGTCTGCCAACCCGCACTTGGCCAGTGTGGCAGACTATAGCCTTACGTTAAATAGGAGACAAGTACTCGAGGAATCTTAACATCAGTATAATTTTCGTTATAAAAACTGAGTTACTTTCATGCTAATGTACCTCCATACTAAGGGCAGCTACGTCGTGGTGCAGGCTGGACACTTGAGTATCAAGTCTATCCACGGAAGACCGTGTATTGTGCATTTCTAAATTTAGTCCTTCCAAAGAATCAGTCCTTGTGACTTTGGGCGTTGCCACTGACCGCTGTCTCTCTATTCTCTCCCGTAGTTCCCTGTGCGAAAGACGCGGCTGCATGTCGGATCTAAAAAGAGACAATGATTAAATTACTTTTTTCTGGCGCGGAAGAAACATTTTTGGCACATGTTTTTTTCATTACCTGAACTTGGTATGACGAGGACTACTTGTGTTGCCCGGAATCACTTTTTTGGGGGTTTGAGTATTCTCTTCAGCGGCATTTTCGTCGTCCTCGGATATAGATGGCAATGTTAGCGAGGGATGCCCATTGCCATCAGATTCCTGTTCAGCTTCGTAACCTTCTCTAAGGTTGTACGTGAGATCATGTTGAATGTCATGAATGAATTCTTGTTGATATTCTGGGTACAATCGCAAAACTTCGGCAAGTCCCGACATATGAATACATTTCAAGTCGCAGTAAGTTAAGGCCTGTAATATCAG
Source organism: Microceris miodesmiata (assembly GCA_018245735.1). Classification (NCBI taxonomy): domain Eukaryota; kingdom Metazoa; phylum Arthropoda; class Insecta; order Lepidoptera; family Hesperiidae; genus Microceris; species Microceris miodesmiata. Next base: position 6,699 of record DWEC01000969.1, read on the forward strand.
ACCTATATAAATATCAACGCTTAACACTTTGAATATACTTTTCTTTAAAAATATAGTTGTAAAATACCTTTACATCACTGCTTGACTTCACTACTACATCAGGATTATTACTCTGCGAAGGTCCCATACCATTGTGAATTTGTAAATGGGTGTTCATGTCGCAACCCACCAAATCACCTTTGCCTAAAAAAAAGTCTAAAGTTAAATTTGTTTTTTCACATTGTAATACTACTACTACTACTCACTTACTCAGGACTTAAGGCTATTATTACTAATAGACAAGAATTGAGAGTAAAGTGTAACTATAGTTATTCTTAAAATGAGTGAAAAAAATTAATGATGAATATTTTTTTAATGAACGAATATGCGACCACTTACCTAATATAGCGACAACCATGTCGTTTTGCATGACTTCCATAGATCCGTTGCAAATGTAATAAATGTACGTTAGGGCGTCCCCTTTGTGTACGAGGTACTCTCCAGGGGCGCAGAAGTTATTACGAATATGCAAAGACAACAGTTTCAGACAACCCTGCGATGCCGCTTCAAAAATCGGAAGCGATAATATCTCTCGGTGCAAATGTAGCGAAACATCACCTCGCAACTCCTCCGGGAATTCTTTAAGCGTCTGAAACAGTTTTCCACAAAATAAAACTGGCTTTGTCAAAAATATTTTCGTATTATTTTTTCCAGAAAGAAATTCTGGAATTGTGATATCTAAATTTTAGATATTGTTGGGATTCCGAACAATATGCGGGAGACAATTTTCCTTTCATATTCCTCATGTGAACTATGACATTAATTTGATTCAATCGTCGAACGTTATTATTCCAAGATTACTGTATGAAATATTACTTCATCTTTGAATCTTTTTGGAAATAGGAACAACGTTAACCGCGGAAGGAACTCAATTATTTATTAAATACTTAAATATTTTAATGGGTGGGTATTCAAAATCTATGTCAAAATGTATTATTTTTTATAATGAAGCACTTCCTCTCCAAAAGAAATTTAATAAATTTGTATAACCCCAGCTACGCGGAGTCTTATAATGAAATTTGTTAAGAGCTATGAGGGATTATCTTTTCTTGTGGAATAAAAAGAGGCGGTAAAACAAAAGCTGACGAAGTAGATTAAATCGATCCTTTCTTTACCATTCCATTTAATTCAGTGCAATGTATATTTTTTCTATTTTTTAGATTTTCTTTTTAATAACCACAATATATCGCTACTAATTTTTACAGGAGTCTAAGTAATCTTATTTTAGTGTATAGATACATAACTTTAATCAGTACAATATATAACAAATGATTATATTATATTTAAACTACATGAACATCACCTCGTGAATATCGATGCCGTGGTTCAACGACCACATTGTCTGGAAGTAGTCCTGCATGCGCTGCTTCAGCTCTTTCGGCACTTGGTTGATGGTGAGAAAGTCCTTTAGATCGCGCCACTTGCTCTGATACATGGACCGGCGTGAGTACATTCTCTGTATGATGGCCGTGACGTTACCAAATACCACAGCGTGCATCAGTGCTGCGAAGGTTTTGATAGATTTTGTACAACGTAAACACATATCACATCACTTGTGTATAACGCATCTTTCGAAAATAAATTAATAAAATAATAATAAATAAAAAATTGTCGATCATGCATTTTGAGCGCTTTCTGACTAAATTATACTGTTAACATCCAATATGACAGATTGTCTAAGAATAAAAAATCGCATAGTTTAACATACACGTGTAGCAAGATTCTATAATTGTATCTCATTATTTGCAATTAATCGAATAATTTAAAGAGTTGTACGAAAATAAATTTATCAAGATGTTTTATTGTATTAATAAATAGAGAATAAAAATGATGCCGAAACGTGCCTTTACACAATCCGATAGGTGATTTTCTGATTTATCTAAGCTTAGGTATAGCAATATAATGAAGATTCAATAATAGAGAAAGGCCGTTCGTTTGTAAAATAAACAAGTAGGTAAGTACTTGAACGTGTGGTTGCTTAGTATCGTTTTTATAAAAGGTAGCTCCTTACCTCCAACGAGCATGGTAAGAATGCTGAATATTTTTTCAGGGAGAGTGTTAGCTGACACATTTCCAAAGCCGACGCTGGTGAGCGAAGAACACGTGAAGTACAGGGCCGTGACGTAACTCTCACTGTGCGATATATTTACAATCGGCACTTTCAATCTCTCAGCGAGATTGTTAATCCATCCTATAACACAAATTAATTATACATATATCCACATCCAGTGATGTTTGTACAACATGTATTAATGCTTCGATGATTAACCACGTTGTTACAGCAATATTGAACATGGCTATTTGTTCAACGCGAATAGAATCTGATTTTGCTGTTCAAACTTCTCATATTCTGTTTTGTTGGTAGACATAATAATTATTATTTCATTATATTTCTACAAATAGAATATTATATTAATTAAACATATATACAATTTATTCGTTATATAAATCAGAAATAATTACCCAAATCCCAACTTTCATTTTTATGCTGTTCAATTTCTTTTTCGGCTATAATAAACCAAATACACGCGAGCCAATGGGCGACGAGACTAAAAGAGAGCATCAAGAGAGTGAGTATGAGCGCGGAGTACTGTGAGTAGCGGTCCATCTTTTGTAGTAAACGCGCCAGTCGCAACAATCGTGTCAATTTCACTAAATGAACATTCCCGTGGGTCGATTCCTGCCAACAAATAATATGTGAACAGCGATAAAAAAATTCGAAGATATAATATATTAGAATTGAAATAAATCTTATTACTATTCCGTTATATTTAGATCTCAAGGATTTTGCGTCTGTAAACGAGCAATGTTAAGAAAAAACTTTAAAAGTGTAGACGAACATAACATAGCCATAACGTTGGTGTCTATTAAATTACTGGAATATCTTTGTACCTTATTCATCTAGTCGTAGCTGTATCGTATGTCAGTTTAATGTTTTGTACATTTGTACATATTTAATGTTCAATCCACGTCCTAATAAGTATTCATTTTGGAGATAGAGCTTGAGTTGAAAATAATGTATGTGGGTACTCTCGTGATGTCTCATGACTAATTCTTGTATTTATCGGTAATTTAATTGTGTATAAGCAGACGCGCAATTCATAATCTGGATATTTATATACGTTGTGTACAAGACTTATATAAATTTTGTTCTTCACTTTTTAATAAGTCTTGATGTGTTCGTGCGCGATGAGTTTTACGAGTATATCCTCTGCCGGACTACTAATTAGTCTATTTACTAGTTTATAATATAGTAATAGTGTAGTTAGAATTGTAGTAGAAATCGGAGACTAATCGTTCGAAGTAAAGGGCTGTCGAATTAATAACATCAGTTTGGTAACTCCCGACCTGTTTCCAAGTTTGAACCTTTAATATTCATAATTAAAACAACAAAGTAGTTAATTAATTGCTGATGGTTGAACTTACGGCGCCGCTGTACACGTCGGAAGCGTAAAGTAGGTCAAACGGAAGCGCGGCCAGGAGGTCTACCACGAACCAGGTTCGGATGTAATTAAGGGCGATCGCTTTTGAATCCGACACTACTTCGCCCTTCTTGCTTACAAATGTTGTACGGAAATTAAGCACAATATCTGAAACATTACAATTTGTAACCGTACGAAACTATAATTGAAGAGACGCTAAGAAAAGTAGACATAATGCTACTCTATTTCTAATTCAGACAAGAGAAGTTTATAGCCAGTGGGTAGTTGGTAGTTTCGTGATAGTTTCGAGTTTCCTTAATCAACTAATTAATGGCGTTCAGATAGCAAATTGAAAATGTTCTATACCAATAATGAAGAGAGCCTCAACCACAACGTCGCTGGTCACGCTGATCCTCGGGTGTCCTTCATCAACGAAACTTGCATTGTAAGGGACCACAACTGCTACGTAAAACGTGGCGATAAGTATGAGCCAGTCCCAGAACGTTTTAAAGACGCCGTAATGTGAAATAATAAATCTTGACTTTTTTATTGCTGACGTTTTGTATTCCGGCAACGGAGGGTCGGATGAGTGAAGAAGGTTCTAAAATGACAAATGAAATGTTATTGTTCGTACTCGGGACTTAATCATAACGAATTATATAAAAAACGTGTTAAGTGTCCATTTTTGCTTTAGGATCGATTTTAGTAAAGCCTCGATTAGACGTTCAAGTCAGGTTAGCTTAACAAATTACCTTACTAACATTGTTGAGTTTAAGTTTAGTTTTCATCTTATCTGGCTTATAGTGTCCTGAAAGCTGGTAAAGTACTGCCCTGGAGCGCCGCCTGCCCATGTTGGCGGGCGAGGGCGCTTCGGGATCAAGATTGCCATTCGGGTCTGGAAGGAGGCAACTAGATTCAGCTCGGAACCGCGCGCCCAAGAGTGCCGCTGCGGGTACAAATGGGGATAACGCTAGAGTGACCACGCCAGCCGACGGCCGCACCGCGGCTCCTGCATGCATAAATAGCTCTCTTACTGCTCCACACTTGAGCTAATCACATTTTCTACACAATGTAAAATCATTTAAGTTTTACTTCTTATCGAATATCAAGCAGAAGAAACTACTGCTAACAAATTTTAAGTCATTAATTAAAATATTTTAGTAGGTATATATATGACTACATTTTTATTGTCTTGATATTTACTTTTGTTATTATAATACTCATTTTCTAAGCTTTGTTCCTTGATATTCGAAATGAGCAGAAATTATAAATTTTAATAAGACATCAATTTTGAATAAATACAAATAAAATCAACATTAAGTTCGATAAAATAATAGATTATAATAAATTTATTTAATAATTAATTCTTGCTTTTTAAAAATAAAATTTAGCCCGCTAAGCAAACATTTAATAAATAGTAAGCACGAAGTACCTAATGGTAAACAGTTAAAGAACAACTGCATTTTGAAATAACGTATACTATTTTATTCATAATTTAAAAATATAATTTTATCTAGGATGGTTTCTATATAAACATTCAAAATACAAAAACGCAAGAATATCAAACATTAATAAAACGTAAATCGAAATATAAAATTAAAGGTAACAAGATGATTACAATACATAAATTCATGCATAAATATTGTCATATTTTGTAGGTCATTCTCAAAAATCATGCATTTTGATTAACCAGAACAATCATCTTGATACCGTTCGTGTGGTGATATTAAAAAGTTTCCCAAGGTTCGTTCCAAATTACATTAAATAATAAGAATATTTCCAAGCGAATTTAAATATATTTAAAATAACTGCAATGATTGCCTTTTTAAAGTCTTTCATGGCTGTAATTGATGCTAAGTGAAAATGTATAAATTATTAAAAAATGTTCATGCTAAGAATGTTGTTTGTGTGCTCATGAAATGGCGTGTTATTTAATTATCAATATTATCAATTTATTCCTATTGAGCAGAATATTTTGATGATAATGGATTGACAGTTTTCGAGAAAACGTATAACTACGAAACAGAAGAATAACTGGATTTTTTTTTGTCTGTTAGTATGGTTTCGACTAAGTTCATGGTTCATGATTATGGTTTCGTTCGTTAAGAATTAGAGGAGGGGGATCAGAAATGATGAAGAAAATCTGTAAAAGTCCCGTATGGTTCTAATTTCTAGTTCTAAATATTCGGTGTTCAGCTAGGTATATAAACTCTAATTTGATTAACGCTACGTAGTAGAAATGCTAGGCAAATAATCTTGTGAAACTTTACCGTGCGATGCTCGGAATCTGCAATGGCCAACTGGGAGCTATGGGAGCTGAATCTAACGCAATCATTTGAGTGAACCTATGGCTAAAACTATAAAACGTGCTCAGTACACGTTATTACAAATTAGTCTTCGTAAAACATATAAGTAGGTAACGTATATGCAATTATTCCAATCAAATCACCACAAATCAAATGCCACAAGGCTAATAAATAATTAATATAATTCCATTTAACATTTCGAATCATTTTTATGTAGAAAACTTACCGCTGTCGAAGTCCTCGTTAGTAGTCATGGCGGCCATTTTGGTGTTGGTGATATCCTTAAACGACGCGAGGAACAAGACAACTTCGCGTTTTTCATTTTTAATCGGAACGATGTCGAGCAAACACCAAAACGGAGTGCCTAAAATTTGGAAATTGATAAAGAAACATGCCAGTTATATCATTGAAGAACTAAAATGAAAAGGTATTCTTAAAATAGGGTCTTGTAATAACGCAATTTCATGTAGGTACATATTTCCATATGCGAAATTATTATTGGAACATATTCTAGGAACTGATTTTTCGGTATGTACGCTTAAATATAATAAATCAATTTAACGCGAGCGGAAAAGATTACAGACTCTTTGATGTTTTTGATCACGTTTTGTTATTAACGATTTTTACCGATACACTACTTCTCCCATGCTGTTTATCCATTCATTGCCACGATCTAAAGTTCTTTTAGCTGTACTGTTCTGAGAGCAGTAAACGCATGGTGACAACAAACAGCTGTGTGCTTGTAAAAGTTTAATTTTGTCGAATGGAATCGTAAAACCCTTATTGGTTCTCTTTACGATTGTGGCTTGAACGACGCACTTTAGCGCTATTAATGCAAACTTTCCACAGCTTCGCTTAGAGGATTCTTATAAAGAAACTACGTCCGTTTATGTCCGTATGCTTTAGTTAAATTCATGTATTAAGGGAAAAAAAGCAATAGTAATTAGCATGACACGGCGACGTTGGTTTTGTGCTCGTTCGCCCGCACATACGACAATGCGGACTGCAAATGGACCTACTAATGGCTGTAATTGGACCTACTTATGCAAAACAGTATCAACCCGTACACTGACAGTTTTGAGAAAAAGCCTTGATGGTTTTCAACAATATTATATTTGTATACATATAACAAATTATTTTGTGCAATATTGTAAATAGATTTTATTAAAGTTAACCAAACATTCTATAGTATACAAAATTTTGACAAAAATGGCTTTTTCGCAAAACTGTCATTGTGTGGGTTGATTCTGTTTTGCATAAGTAGGTCCGTATTATACTCGTAAGTGATGTAATGGTGGATGAAAGCTGACGAAATGTATAGTCACACAAACAGTAGGTGCTTAGTATTGAAAAACAGTAACATAACGAAAGCTGCTATTTAAAAACAGAAATACGTTTCGCGGACGGACATCGAAGATTGATTTTGTTTACAGTTGTAAAGATTGATTCTTTGTTTCGCTTGTTATCTGCGTTTTTCTGTAGGTAGGTATGTTATAATATATTGCAGCCCGTCGTTGGTGTTACGTTCGCTAGTATGTTAAGAAATAAATGCTAATGTTATTCTTTGTACATTAGTGATCCTCGTTTAAAGGTGAAATTAAACTTTATTTATTTATATTCACACATTTCTTTATTTATAATCCAATTGCTGAAATAGCTTTGAGTGACGAATCTTTCCTGTACACCATCAACCTCTTTAAAAATGGTACATTTATTTATTACGCTACTTAGAACGATTTTATTTAAAGATTTGATGGAAATGTATTATTACTGCGCTTCTATTATTATATTCGCTTCTATTATTATCATTGTACTCGTACAAGAGATTCTTACTATTACTTTCAATAAGACTACGCTTTTCTTCAAAAGAGAAATTAATATTTATTGTTTAATGGTTTAGCTGTAGGCACTTGTATTCGTCTTCTCGTCTATCTCAACCTTTGTTGTACATGAACCCTACAATGATAATGAATCGGAGTGAATTCCACTTGATATTAATTTAAGTTTTGAACATGATTCTAAACTTAAATAGCTAGTTTATTCGTCCTCCAGCCCGAACATCCTGACGATATAATCGGTTATCTTATAAACGACTGAATATACGGGTTTAGGTTTAATATTTGAAATTAGCATAAGTATCGATTTTAAGGTCTATATATA
>DWEC01000970.1:0-14625 GCA_018245735.1 Microceris miodesmiata
GAAAAAAAATAATTATTATTATTAGGTGCACTGGAAATACCCGTTTCTCATTACTTTTTGATCACCCCTCGTACACTAAGCGCAATTTGACTCGTTATGTAACCAACATTGAACGTAGAACATGCGATGCTTAAATGGAATCCGCATCACCGGGAAACTGAATCCGGAACCTCCTCATCTCGCGACGCCGCAGACCAATAAGTCAACGTACCCGCAACACGTAACCGGATGTTATGCCGCGTTCACACCCACTCACTTCGACTAATTAAAAAAAAAACAAATTAATTTATTAACACATAATAATATACGTTTTAATTGCTCAGTTATCAATTAAATTTTATTATTGCCCATATTTTGTTCATTGGTGATTATTATTTCTGTACTACTGCTTATATTAAATTTAGGCATCACTCTTTCTTTATACGAGTACACCCTTCAATGTAAGAACAGAACTTATCGTTACGTTTTGACTTTTTTGAGACTGAATTTTAGATATTTTGATAGACGACGATAGACGCGTATCCTCCAAGAAGTAAATTCTTTGCACACTCTCCGTTCAAACCGGTGGTAAAGAAAATATTATAACCTCCACAAGCAAAGACAGCAATGTGAGCAAGTGTTAAAACATTGTAAAATTGTTAAAACGCAAATGTTAAAACTTTGTAAAATCGTTAAAACGCGAAATCGCAAAAGCAATCCGCACGCGGCCTAAGGGTGAAACCAATGAGCGATACTTTACGCCATTTGAATGAAATATTCATGATACGGACAGAGTACAGGTGGGACTATTTATATTATAATGTAATATAGCTTATTTATATGTTTCCTGTCCACTGCCAACGTACGACTTTCTATTGTGCTGTTGGAATACGTTGAACTGTACACTTGAGACGGCGTTCCCAGTTGTAATATGGAGTTGTTAAACGTCACATCACGCCTTTTATCTCCGAAGGGGTACGCAAAGGAGTGTTGTACACTCCCACGTTTCACCAGTTACGTTTACATACCGCTCATTTGCGACTAGACTGTAATACTCGTATATCAAAAACTCTCTTTCAGAAAACACTTCAGAAGGTTTGAAACCGTAATTATTCTAGGAATATTATAATATTATATGACTTACAGACTATTCTATGATATAGGACTATTATAATTCTCATAGAATAATTATATTTTCAAACTTTCTGAACTGTTTTCTGAAAGAGAGTGTTTTTGAGATATTACACTCTAGTCGCAAATGAGCGATGGGTATCTATTGCGTACATATAAAAATATTTTACGATATTACGAACTGGTCAATAATGACTGACTGGACATATTCAATTTGATCGTATTTATCACGGACACGGGATTTGAATTTAATTTCATTTTGTGCTCATTCTTTATAGTACCTACGAGACGTAAATTTTGATATTGGCACAAAAAATTGAAAAGACAACGCTAATAGATTGCTGATTATTTATTATTTTGTCTTACAGCTTCCATCATCGTCATAATACAAATATGAACATCAAATTATCAAACAAAATACAGATGTTTATTTTAAAAAGGGCGTGGTGGATAATAAATTTGAAATAAAATTAAATCAAGCGATGCTATCGAGTTACCAGTCTGTTTGTCTATTGATTCGATTGTAAAGCACCTTGCACACGTTCCGCGGCCATTCTCATAACCTTCGTAATCATTAACATTTTCCAGCATTGAACACAAGTCTCTGTTTTAAACGGTAACGGATAAAACCATAGTTTTCCACCAGCTAACCTTTTGAAGAAAAGAGTGTAACTGGGTAAATAAATAATCACTAGAAGATCGGATGGTGGATTAGTAGCACATGATTTATAAATTATGCATGAATCAGATTCAAACTGATGCGCAAACCACGTCGATTCTATGAGCGAGCCGAAATTATCGGATTTGCAAATGGCGACCATCAATGACCACGCTTTCTACGTATTATCATAAGTGATGTATGACCTATTAGTAGTTTTAATGGTGAACTTGAGTGAATTCCAATCAAAATTATAATAACAACTTCGTCAAACTCAATCTCGAATCAAGATTGTCTGAACCGTTTATCTAAAATGACTTAAACAAATCCTCGTAGACAAACTCAATTTTGTAAAACATTTAACTGTTTTCGTTTACAAAAAAATCCTATGATTTACGGCGTAAATCCCATTCGTGTGTATACTTTTGTTGACTCGTGTGTGTAGGTGTGTGTGATGTGTGTTTATGTGTGTTTATGTTTAGTATCGAATCGAACTACGACTTTCAAATTTGCATCAGAATAACAAGTTTGTTGTTGATTATTTAATCCTAAATAATGCTTGTGAAAACCATTCCATCGTCAAAATTGGCATGAATGATATTTTAAGCCCTATTAGAACACCTACACATGTGTATATATAATTATACAAGTAAGGTCAGTGATTGGATGTGAAGACGTCACATTCGAGCTCATTGCTGTGCGTAACATCGTGAGGAAACCTGCACACCTTAGAATTTATAAAAATAATTCTAAGGTGTGTGAAGTCTGCCAACCCGCATTTGGCCAGCGTGGCAGACTACAGCCTTAACCCTGTCAATATGTTAGGAGACCCATATTCCAACAGTGGAATGATAAATGCAACTGTGTTTATGTATATACGAAAGTAGCGCAGTAACATTTATTACAATAAAACGATTATACACAAATGTTTTGGTTGTTTGGTTTATCTATCAAAAAACATCTACAATAACAACTGACAATCAGCATACGTGGCCTTTAGTCGTATTGAAGCACCAGCTTTTCATTTGCCTAAGAGTCTCACCAAAGACAGACAAAAAGAGTAAATTCTAATTAGGGTAGAGACGACACCGAAACCGTAGAATGAACCGCGCACAGTCCATTTCCAGTTCTCATTAAAACGCACGCGATCAGCGCAAGTTCAATTATACATCAAAGGCGCAGGTCCGATGCGTTGCGTCGCGAGCGGAGACGACACCAGAAATAGACCAAACATACAAGTAACTAAATAGACACCCTCTCACTTTTTTCTTTACACTCATTAGCTGACATCGTTTATTATTTTTATCACCATAATTAACTAAGAACTCGCATATATACATGTGTAAATTTTATAAATTTAATCTGGCAAGCAGGCAGGCGAGCCACAGTTGGCACGCCTGTCATCCATATGCCATACATACTATCAAATGTATTTCCTACATGGGTAGGTAGTGTAAAGTTTGTCACCGGATTTATAGAAGAAACAATAACGATATAGAAGAAACGATAAGGTGTACCAGGACCGTACCTGGTATCCTGGTATCTTCTATCGCTTCTTTTAAATGTATTAATGACGTCATAGATCAATGTTTGTTAAAGAAACGATGTGGTGTAAAACATGTAGTGACTAGCATTAAGAAAGGGATGTTTAGATTGTTTAATCATAGAAATATTGAATGCGTATATAAAGTATTTTACAGATGCGAGCACGTTTGAAGAGTGATAAATGTAGAAGAAGCACGTCAGGATAATGGTGTTAGGCGCTACGTGTTCTCTGTCTACCCCGTAACGGAGCTGCTGTGATGATTTAGTAATCACACTTCATAGATCGTGATTTTACAATTTCAAATAATAATAGCATTGTAAGGAAATCTAAACACCTGAGAGCTCTTTATAATTTTATCCAAGCCGTGGAAACTTTGCTAACCAGTACTCAGCTGGAATATCCGACTAAGGTTTTAACTCTTTGCATTTTGTGGGAAGACACGTGACCAAGAGTACATAATTATTTTTACGAGTATACCCCAGAAAATATGAGTGTCGATGTGTGATTAAGGAATTACAAATTTATGTTGAACAACATTATTGACAAAGAGGAATTTATCAGTTGATGGCACTGGCCATTAAAGAGGAGCGAAAACCATTGGCGGTTAGTTTAAAAAACAATTGACGTTCCATCATTGAGTCCAAAGTATAAAACTCGTTTGTTTGTTCTTTATTTAAAACGAGTACGGAATAGATGGTTTTTAAAATAAGAACGCCGATTTCCAAGAATAAGATAAGATTACATTTTATATATATTAAAATCGCTCATGGAATTCGTGTGTCATACCAACGTGCATGTAAATCATGGGTCTATGAACTCTTTACGGCTATTATTTTATTGCTGTGTCCAAAATTAATGTTCTCAATATCCGTAAAGCAATGACTCATTTACATAAACAACATCAGGCGTGTTTTTCTCCAAAGGGGTAAGCAGACATCTGTATTACTCCCACCTTTTAGCAATTATTTTATACGTCCATGGTACTCCATGGAACCTTCTATTGGGGATGAGCCTATTGTTAATTACTCATTTACAACAATAATATACTAATACAAAATTAAACAAAGGCAATCGTAAAAAATGCGCTTTGAGTTTAAATATCTTATATTTCTCCTCAATGTTCTCCGAGGCCTATGAAATCTGCCTGCCCGTGCTTGATTTGCATGGCAGAATATGGCTATAACCTTAATATGGCTTTTACGGGAAAAAAAAACCGTGAAAAACAATGGAATAACGAAAGAAGTTGATGATCTAAACAAAATCGAGAACATTGTATCAATGACACGTCTCTATTTTAACGTAGGCTCTTTTTCATTTGTACGAGTAGATAAACGACTGTGGATTTATAACACGTTATAATGATGACACCAAAGAAAAGATAATATATCATTAGTATTGTCATATCATCAGCATGTTCTAAGCATAATTTATTTATGATTGATGCTTAATTCAACTGTTATATTAAAAGAAAAAGCTACGCTTACATTAATAATTATTGATGTATAATAGACATTAGAAATCTTATACACAGTAAATGAAGTGAGTGATGAACTTAGGAGAAACATGTCGGATTTGTTAGGATAGAGATATTTGACATTCGCAACTCTCTGCTTACCTCGTAATAGCCCTGGCATTATGATATAGTAATAATAATATACCTATCCTTACGATGCAGCATAAATTATTTGCCCTGTTTTTGGCTTATATCTATTTAAGTTTGTACATGTATAGAAATATATACATGTGGTTTAACAGCTGGCTGGTTACTTTGAAACAATTTGTACCCAATTTGGGTTTAGAGTGTAACCTAGACAGAAAATAAAAAGAAAAGTCCGTAATTTTTTTTCTTTACGTGGGTGACCACTGTAGCGCACTCCAAAGCGAGTCGCATCAATTTGTGTAATTGGCTCCTTGAGAATTGATACGAGTTAGAAGGGAATCCTCAAAAAATGTAAGTCGTATTCCTCCCCCCAACAAGTCTCATTGTAAGATCTTTATTTACCAGGTATTGGTAATAAAATATAAGGGCACTTGGCAGTATATAGGACAATCGTATGTGGTGTTCGATGTATGTGACCCTGATTGTAATGAATATTTGTCATTATCATTATCATCATCGTTATTGCCAACCTTTTTATCGTTACACTGTTGGCCACCGGTCGCCTCTCTGAATGTGGACAGTGTACAAGTCGTTGAATACATCTGAGGTGTACAGGTTTAAGAAACTCCGTGTTAGAGGAAATAAACCTACGTGCTTCGAGGATCATCTCCTCATTCTTCTTCTTCTTCTAGTCTTCGTCCTTCGTTAATTCTATCAGAATATGTTTTGTATTTTTATCACGTAACGTCACAAAATTCTCGATTTCGCGCTTTCTCTACCGCTAAAGCGTGAAGGGTTATTGATATTTTATTTCCATTTACAGGCGATAAGTAAAGATTTACGCCGCGTCACACTTGATGCGAGAGCTCGACAGATAACAATAGATCAAACATTGGTTTTTACAATAGCCATTAGCAATCGCCTCGCCGGACAAATTCACAAGTCGCGGTACCCACACGTGCGTTTATGGTCATTACATGTAAGTAACATTATTTATTGCCCGTAAATCTTCGACGACTCATTAGCTCGAGTGTGTGGGCACCTTTATGATCGTACGGCCCAAAAAGCGTACATTTTTTTATTGTTTTCCCTGCCATTTTCGTAGAGTTCAATGTAATAGAGCATTGAAACCAGTGAAATGTCGTAAGCCGCAATCTAATGGACGTCCTATTTCAATGACGGTTTTGGGCAATCGAACGGTACATTTTTGAATACATGTGCCGCCTCACACGCAAGTTGGATGGTAACACAATTCGACGAAATCATTAAATTCTAAATGCTGGCGAATTAAAAAGACTAGAACTCATACCTACCCTAATGATGTCACTTCGGCGGCTTGCAAAAACATACCTATTGTGGAACTCATAGCAACTGAATATCCCGCTACATAGTATTGCTAATAACAGTAAACGATTTAAAACGCCGACGAAAAAAGGACGGCGCGGGAGTGAGGGCCGCCATCTCCGGCCGCATTTAATTGACTTAGAAAAATGTCCAGAATAATGTTTCTCGGTGGTTTTATTTTGTCTCGCTGCTGCGAGTGTCGCTGGGAACGAATTGAACGTGGGTTCCGTATAGCGCGGAACGGACAGAGCCGGCAGCGATGAGGAAAATTATACGAATCGTTCGGCTTTTTTGAGATCAACTATTGTGTTGGGGCGCATTTTTGGACCACCTCTTTTGCGATAGTTTGGTTTACTATATGTTCTTAATGCAAGTGTATTGAAATTATGTGAATTATCTAGTTTGCTTAACGCGTGTATAATAAATGTATATTATGTATATGAAACATTTATGGTAGATAATGTAAGATACATACTTCCAAATTCTTAATTTTTGGTTCGCTACGCTAAATATGATAAGAGGATCAATTCTGCTTACTCTCTCATCTAAGGGGATATACCTCTCCCTACCGCGCTATTCCTACCGCGCCATTATTCTATCAATGACCTTCAAAATGACTAGATGTGGCAATAAAGACTTGAACTTGTTATACTCGTAGATATATTATTTGTATGTGCATTAACAATATTCCCGCTTTTATGACATTGTTTAAGATAAGCCGTCTTATCTATCTTGCACGCAGTTACAGAACTCTAAAATTATTTAATGGTCATAAAATACATTTTATCTACAGTTTAAAATAAGCATAAGTCCAAAAGAAAATAATCAGCTTTTATAAGTGATATTAAAATTAAACAACAAAATACTGTTATATCTATGCGATTAACTAAGACAGAAACCTTCAGGACTAAACTATAAGTCACGTGTGACGTAGGTACCTAGGTAATAAATAATATATCATATTTCAGGAGTATTAATATAAATGATCGAAATTAATCGCAATTTATATCACAACGAATGTATTGATATAAATTGACATGGGAGTCGTTATAATCAACATTCCCATCATCTTCATCATCATCTAATCACAGCTGGACGAAGATATACATATATCCTCAATATGCGTCATCACTTCCCGCGGGGTGGTAACTTGAAATTCTTCATTAGGATCTTTGCTCCCGTTTTGTTTCTTTTCTCTCTCTCTTTCTTTCGCTAATGATAGAAAAGAAATCTCAATTGTGATAGTTAAATCTTTCCAAAGGTGTGAGACTAAATTGAAAATGGTCGGTAATAGACTAGTCTTATAAATTGTATGAAAATAACGAGAAGAATGATGATAAAGGAAAACAGTATAAAAATGCTCTAGGATTCTCACAGGAGTTGGATGTAATACGCTGAACGACCAGACACATGTCATTTCTAAATCCTTTCTACATCCGAGAATCTAAAACAATAGTCTCAACAAAGGCATTTTTTATTGTGCAAATTGTAGCTTCAGGAATGTAGGCTGTACCGCATAATAAGGCTTCGGTGCCCAAAATTTATTGTACGCCGCCACTGTTTCCGAGAAACTACTGAATAATCGGCGAGGCGAGGCACCGCGACCGCGCGGTATGCAGGTTCGGTTCCCGCCGGTGGACAGTTATGTTCGCTATTCTTACGTAACGAGTGGGAAAAAAGCGGGCCCCCGCGGCTCGTAAATCCGATTGTCGAGTTGATATTACGTCGCACATTCGAATCGTTCCCAATGTACTGTTATACGAAAAAGAAGACGTCTCTTATGGAAATGTTAACCTTGAAATAGCATTCCACCGTTGACGGCGTGAGCTTCGTGGGATTGTTATGTACACACGAGGAAAAATTGTCACGAAGTTCTCTATGATAACGCGTCAGCGTAGCCTCTGTAGAGCAACCGCTCTACTCTACATATGACTAACGCATTACAAAACCTATTATTACTAACTAAGTATACCTAAATGTACTGTACAGTACCGACAGTCACTACACAATGCTCTCTGTCTACTCCCTGAGGGACCTGGAGTGATTGTATAAACATAATCATAGCAATATCAGTACTGGAACGTCATTTCAACACATCCATCAAACACATCATAAATGAACAGTCGGATGATACATCACTGAAACAGAAGCGTCTCCTCATCACTCATCATGACTATCGCTAACCGATAATTCGCTACAATACAGTATTAATCATACAAGTTTCTCGCGCGCTTCATCTAAGGCAACCTCTCCCCCCACCTTCCCCTCGTTGGTGGGCGTGGCGAATGCGCGCGCGCCGGTCCGTAAAGTCGACAAGGTCGTCTGACCCACAGTTAAATGCGCTGATTTTCTGCACGTTTTACGTTTGTATGGGCTATGATGACTTGATGACACATGATTTAAATAATAGACGATCTTGAGTGATAAAGCCTGATAAGAGACAAGTAAAATAGTACTTCGGCATCAGTAAAAACAAAAATATATTATAAACAAAAATGCTTGTATTGTACCAATATACAGAAACTTGGTAAATTATTATGGTGAATCATTATAAAACTAAGTTCAAATCGTTGGTCTCTACGCATGCTGGTATACATATATAGTTATATATGTATGTATAAATATGTTACTTGAATTAATGACGTGAAATTTGACTATTGTAAGCATCTTAATAGCTGTAAAGAATGAGAACGGCGTTAAGGCGAAGTACTGCAACATAAATAAATAGAAAAATAAATATATATGTCTACTTACTTATGTTGAAATAGCTCTATGGTCACAGTCCATCACGGAGGATATTTTGAACCAGTTTTTTTTTTGTCAATTATAATTATTGTACTAGTTCGGGATCCTCGTCCAATAAAGAAGACGATTTCAACGACAAAAGGCAGTTGTAGCGAGATTCGGTCTTTATCTTAAACTATTCCCACAAATAAGCGACCAGTAATATAGACAGTGGGGAACGATCAGCTACGTCATCATCAACCCTTTTATCATTACATTGCTGTGCACAGGTCTACTCTCAGAATTAAAGGGCTAAGGCCATATCCGTCACGCTGGCCAAGTCGCCGGGCTCGCAGATTTTACACGTCTTTGACAATAACATGGAGAACTCTAATAATTGATTCCTTAATACTTAATTTTAGAGCATACATGTTTTTTTGTAAAATAAAAGGTCCGCACCAAACTTTACACCCTAAACCTCCCGAGTCATAAAATGCGTTCTAAGGCACTAGGCTGTCATTGCTATAATAATCTTTAATATTATTGAATAATATTGACTCCTATTAACCTATGATTTTAACTCTTTATATAACAATAATTAGCAAAGAATTATATAATATGTGACTAAGCGGATTAAATAAAATAATAATTAGCATGTACTGTATAAACCAACTTAAACACGCTAATCGATGTACACACAAGTTACAAGCAATTATACGTTACAAGACATAAAAAAACGCGAAGATTTATGGTAATATGATGTTAAATTTGAATTCATAGAAACGATGTACACTTCCGCCGCTCAATGTTGAGCGGAGCGCGTGGGCGGGGAAGAATTGCGTTTTATGTAATTACATTATCTACACGCGAAAACAACTAAGTGTTTACTAACTTTTTAACTAACTTACTAATTTTGACTGACACCTGGACTCGTTATTACTACATCTAACTGTTAAGCAGAGGTCGCGAGTTCAATTCCCGCTCAAGACTAATATTTGTTTGATGGTCACGAGTACTTATTTTGTCTGGGTGTAAAACACAAATATATACATACAAATATGTATATGTATTAATAGGTATATGTATAGTTTTAAATCATACTCTAAGATCTGATGACTGTGACTAAAGATGTCTCAAGATACTATTGGTAAGTATTATCCATCGATCTTCGGTCCATCCATCCAGCCTTTCGGAGTCTACTGCAGGATATACTGCAGGACATACTCCTCTAATCCATGCCATTCCACCCGGTCCGGGGCCTTACGAATAAGGCTGTATCCTGCAGTCTACTTCACGTCATCAGACCGCCTGGTAAGTAGGCGACCTACCTCCCTGAAACTGTTATTGCGCTCGAATTGCTTTATTTCCGTTAATGAGGGGTAAAACAGCAATAGCACTGGTGGCGCGGCGAAACCCACTCCACTCTTACGCGAACTCGTTTATTTGTAATTATACAAGCACTATTACAAATAAAGTTTTAATTAACAGCAGTAAAGTTGGAAAGTAAAATAAAAAATTATATTAGACAATTACTCGTAGGTAC
This sequence comes from Microceris miodesmiata, assembly GCA_018245735.1. Classification (NCBI taxonomy): domain Eukaryota; kingdom Metazoa; phylum Arthropoda; class Insecta; order Lepidoptera; family Hesperiidae; genus Microceris; species Microceris miodesmiata. Next base: position 10,526 of record DWEC01000970.1, read on the forward strand.
TTAAAACAGATAATTTATTAATTATTACGGGTTTTTTTTTTTGGTAATTTTTATCGCGGCGAAAATTAAATACTTCCCATTCTAACTTTCATATCTTGTTCCACACTGGTAAGAATTTATTAAAAAAGGGATTGTCCCTGTTATTCTGGGGTTCAATCTATCTCCTTAGCTACCATAATCAAATGTCATCGAAATATTATTACCTATGCAAAAATTAATAGCGCAAGCTGAACTCATAAGCCCATGAAACGTCTCACCCTGCGATAATTCAACATTTTTATATGAACATTTTATAAAAATAAATTAGTTTTTACATCGGGTACATCTAACTCTCGACACGCTTGATACAATGTTAATAATTACACTAGGTTAAACCATTAACAATATTAAGCGAGTGTGAGCGTTATGAAGATTTAACAGTATATTATACCATCACTATAAACTTCACAGTTTAGCCACAATACAAATAAAAAAATCATTAATATTTTAAACTTTATAAGAAATAATTTGTCGTTTCTACGCGACATCTAATCCTTGTTGACTATCAAACTCTTCGTAAACGCGAGCCTATTTGTAATAAAATAATGTATTTATATACATTATTAAAAGAGTGTAGGCTTAATTCAGCACCTCGGACAGAATTAAACACAGGCGAACCTCGGATAGGTCCAAAACGAGTCGAGCTATCTCTAAAAGTATGCGTGAGTTAAACCGGTACATATTTAATTGAATACTTTATGCTTTACCTAAAAACAGTCACAGAATAGACTCTCATCTCTTATTGATATCGTTAGCGCGTTTAATTAAAACTATCTACAAATTGATACATAAAAAAATAGCGACACCTACTATGACATGTATGTAACATTTTTTTTATGTACATATAGGTACTTATATTAACTCACATAATTTTGTATTATTATTAATTTAGATTGTGAATTAATTTAAAGGCATTAACTATTTAATTATCTATTAATTATTTATATGCATTTTAGACATATACATACGTATGTGTAAAGTTATACAGCTTTAGGATTGTGCTTGCTGGGTAACACCACTTTCAGAAAGGTACCTATAAAATGCCCTATATTAAAGGTTTACGTTACTTATATTAAACGCATAACAACACTTGGCGGTAAAAAGGCGATTGAATATTGTGTCCTCCACCTCATTATTAAATTGATTTAAAATCGATTTTTTTTTATAAACCTGCCGAAACTTTCTTATAATTTTATTATTCTCTAAGTTACTGGTAAAGTATGTCACGAGGCATTAAATTCGTCTTTTCTCATGCTTACTCAGTATCAGTACTATGAAAAAACAAGGATTGTATCAATCGGTATTAATGTAGTGTTTGTTATGTTTGTGAGGTGTGAGTATCGGCCGAGGCAGTACCTGGTGCGGGTGGAGGTGAGAGCGGTGCTGGCGAGGCGTGTCGCGATCGTGCGCGCGCGCACCGCTCATGCTACGCCTCGGCGCATGCCCCACGACGCGCGCCCGCGCTGCCACCGGGAAAAGATTCGTAACAAAACAATCATAAATAGATATTTTTCGGGTCAAATAGAGTTTATGATTATTAACTTCATGATTAAATTTATGTTGTTTCCTCGCAAAGTGAGATGAAATAGTTATATGAGAAAAGAATCTTTTAACCTTGGGGTTCTTCAAACGAAGCGTGAAAAAACTCCTTCAAGGCAGGCAACACATTGGTAGCCCTTGATGTTGCAAGTGTCTATAGACGACGGTGACCACTTGCTATCACGTGGGCTGCCTGCCTGTTTGTTTTGCATTCTAATACAAAAAAAATACAGAAGCACGTCGGGTCTGTAAAGATAAAGATATTTGGCATTCGATGTTCCGCGCCTACGCCGTAAGAGAACTAGGATGATTATATAAATGTAACCTAAACTTACAACTTAATTGGTCGCGAAACAAACAAGAGCCTTAAATAATACTTTTAGAGTAGGTATACAGTCCACTGGGCTGACGTACCAATTCCATTTTTAAATAATTTTTCGGTAAGTTGATCGTTAATTAATCCGAAATTATTGATCGTAAAAAAGTCTTTAAAATTATAATTTAGGCGTATTTTCGCTACACTTCATTAGTATGTATAACTGTAGTACGATATTTATACAGAGGCACCGAATTATTTTAGAAACGGGCCCTGGCCAGCCCGGGCGTCGAACCGGGACCAAAGGTTAACGGCGACAGTAACATTTGAAAGTTGTTTGTCTGGCCGTCCGCGATGTCGTGTGTTTACGTGATCTTCGATTACGGGGTCACGTGTACGAGTATATCATCGTATATACCGTGGATGGTATTGAATCGTAAAGTTTTTGTGTTTTGAATAATACTTTAAGTACCACCATAGACGTTATCAGAATTTACCAGTAGGTACCAGTGTATAATTCTGGTATCTAATTAAATTAATTAAGTATATAATTCTGGTCTGCAGTTTTGACACCAGTGGTCGGGCACAGGCAGGTTATAATTAGTGTAAATAAAGTCATCACTACATTAAAATCTGTATCTCAATCCAAATGACCTGAAACTGAACAGTTCGATGGCGAATAAAAAAATCTTTGTTATTATTCTATCATCACACTATGTCCTGTAAGGGAGGGTAGAGAGCAGCAAATGTCAAACATTTCTATCTTTGCAGAGTTGCTTATCTTTTATACTTCTACTACAAAATGTAAAAGAAAAATTTAATTACATCGTGTCAAAAATCAGAATGGACATTATTCCGTTTTCAATATGACGTTTCGTTTTCCCACTGCTACGGAAAACTAAATGTCATTTTGACAGTGTATAGATGCAACCAAATGGTGATGAGCTCCTCACCTGCCCTTGGCGCCGCACGGACGCTGAAAATAGGGGGTGAAGTTTGCGCTTTCGGAGGTCTAAATATAATTTTTGCTGCATTGCCACTCGAGCTCGAGCGCACTCGGTCAAGGTCAGCCTTCAGAAATAACTAACGAAAGGTGAGAATTAATTAGGCGGAATATTTTAACTGATTCTACATCCGTTCTTTATCAAATTCAGTTTTGTCTATACATCTTCCGTTATTTTCATAGTTTAAATTGATTAAACATAAAAAAAAATTAAAGCTTTACTTCGAAAAGCGTTCTATTACTAAATATTATCTTAAAATGTAAAATGTAAATGGGGTTGCCTAATTTTTCTTTTTTAATTACGAGTTTACTTATGTTTTTTAATCTAGTTAATTTAATTTCTTAAAAAACAATAAAAAAAAACACAACATAAAACAAGAAATTCTCTCTACAGCATCGATTTTCCGATTGTTCGTACATTATTTATTTATTTACTCTTTATTGCATACCATATACAAGCATTACAAATAGCGAACTTAATGCCTAGTGGCATAATAATTATATTACAATATCATTGATACTGGTCAAATAATAATTATTATGAAAACAATAGTATTGGAGGGGGGAAACTTTGTTGGAAAACATTCATGACGCAAAGCTCGAGATCGGCACATGCGCACTAAGCGCGGCCCTGTATTAAATAATTTATTTTTTGTCCAATTTACATCGATTATCACTATTTTTACAAGTAATTACTTTATATCCACTTGGCTAAAAAATTATGTAAAGCTTGTGATATACCGAGTTAATGCTTCATACTGTTAAAATAGGTGTTAGAACGTCACAATAAAATAAAGTGGCATTGCAGCATTACTAACATATAGAGATCCGCCCTTATAATTATATTAGAAGATACTACGCTCATGTTAAGCTAAGCTATACATTCTATTTTAAAGCTCGTCAATATTTTCAAACAATCACAATGGGCTGTTATCATTGATAAAACCAAGTTACGGCGAGGCGAATATAAACTGACAAGATACAGCTAAACAGGTAGCATTCTACTTACACTATACACTGCAGCGTCAATGTCCCGGCAAATACCGCACCAAGTCACAAATGTTTATCACAATGTCACAATGAATGCACTTTTTTACTGAATTTTCACGGCGCCTGCAGTTTTCAGGCGCTATCACCGTGACATTTGTCATGTGCGGCACTTTCGGGGCACTTCGGGTCCACTCGGGCATCTTCGGGCGTTTC
>DWEC01000971.1:0-14616 GCA_018245735.1 Microceris miodesmiata
GCTGCCAGTGCTTAAGTAATACTTATGTAGACTTATGTAGGGTCAAAGACTGTTACACAAGATAAAGATTGTTAGTAACGAGTACAAACTCCTTTACGCGTTCAAAGTGAAGACGGCTCTCGAGAACGGACCTTTATTGCTTACCTGCGCTCTTTAGAGAGTCGCAATATCTCAAATTGACCGAGCCGAATGCCCGCAAAAAGTTATCCCGAAGTCTCCTTAATGTACAGATACCCTTCTCTTCAATATCTACTCATCGGGTCAATAAAGTGGTTCCCTAAGAGTGTAACAAAATAAGAAAAAATAAAAAATATATGCCAAACATATGTACATGGTGGAGCCTAACCTTCAGTAGTGGATTGATGATAATTAGGATGATGACGATTTTAATCACCGTTATCATGAGCTAGGTTTTTGTTCTGTGTTTATTATTTTCTTTCGGCATCGTTCACATTTGAATCCATGTGCTTAGTAGGCACTAGCCTCGCCCGCGACTTCGTACGGCTAACCAAACCTAACCTAACCTTCCAACCTAAGCTGAACCCTATTTAATATGATTATATGATGATGGATTACATAGATCAGAGCTCTATTTTTTTGGTATATATTACGTGACGATTGACATAAATTGAAATAGCTTTTTTATTTGTCAACCGATTTAAATGAAAAAAACAATAAATGTCAAATGAAGCCATCACAATATAATCTGGAAAATTGCATTCAAATCGGATAAGCCGTTTCTAAGAAGCGTGCACAAACTTACAGGCATATAGACAAAAAGAAGAAACATTATTTTGGGTTCTCTTGCGTAGGTATATAAAGGCCCCCATTATGAATTTTTAAATATATTTGCCATGTACAGACAGCGATCAGTTACAGTTTTATTATACTCGTATGTATAGACAAAGTGCGCATATGAATGTTTTTAAAAATTGTGTGTTTAGTTGAGTTAATGAATTCACATGCGGTATTGTTGTTACTGTCTATTCTAAACAAGATTCTTCCGTTAACAAACTGTATTTTACCACTACCGCACTTACATTTTTAATTTTAATGTTTACATAACTAGCGCGACAGAAAACACAATTGTTATTTGTATAGTAAAACTTATTGTCTTCTTAAATATACTTATCATAAAGTAATAAAAGACAGCCCCAAACTTGAATTCATAATGCTTCATTAATACTTTTTTAACTGTTGTGTACTTTTTTAACTGTTTAAATGTTCTACACACCTCTGACTTCCCCTTCAGGGATTACAGGCGTGATGCTACGTGGTACTGCTATTTACTCGTATTGCTAGATGTAATCCGCACTATTCATTCAACGAATTCAACGTCTTCTTTCTATCTTAATTCGTTACCTGCTCTCTATCTGATTAGAAGAACACAGTTAGAAGTAATGCTACTTCGCAACAGACATAGATTATCGTGGTCTAGATCTGTCTATATCCTAGAACCAATCTGTTACCCGTGACAAGCAGCCCTTTGTGCGGCTGACGGCCGCGTAACATTTGCCTCGAGCACATTCGAAAACGCAAACTCGCGACGATTACAAAGTACATGCGATAAAAAATGAAGAACTTCAATCATGTTCACAAGAATTTCGACTTGTATTTAGGTATTTAATTGTCTTAACTTGTGTTGGGAATTAGCAAGTTCTAGAAGAATGATAAAATAGGTATCAATTTATGTCATATGTCAAATAAATGTTGACTTTTTGTTATAGTAATATTATTACGGTATATACCTAATGACAGGTTTAATTTTCTGATCAAATACGAAATTTTCATATTGTCCCAAGGTATACATACAGATTTAAGGAAGAAAAAATTAAATTGCATTTGAGTTAAGTAAAAGTGTCACCACCTCTCATTAGAATTATTTACGTGGTACTATTTATAAAGAGATATTTTAAAATAAAAATCTGATCGCTCAACGTAAAAATTATATCTAGCACCTTTCATTTCATCTTAATATAAGCACGATCGCCTTAAAGTTTGCTTTCTTATAAGAATATCTCCACTTGCACAGTTATATAGAAGCGTTCCTCAATTTAAGGGAGAGTGACGTAAGCCTCCCTTTAATATCACGCAGATAAAGGGTATAGATACGTTATAAATTTACCAAAGAGCATTTGTAATCTTAACCCTTAACCGCGGCCGAGGTTCGAGCGTCCGGAGTTTTTATCTAACGCTCCAATAATCGCCTTCCGGGCGCACTCGCCGCGTAAATCTCCCACTTTTATTTATTGAGAAAAATGGCGGCTTACCACCTCGGCTGCGGAGGGTTAAGCCGAAATAAAGAAGTCGAGTTGTTCCATATTGAAATTGATTTCGGAATTGTTTTTTTTTCTTTTTCATGTGTTTTTTTACATTTAGCTCGACAAAAAAGCAGACGGGGCACCTGATGTTAAATGGTCACCGCCGCCTATGGACATTTTCAACACACGAGGAGCTGCCAATGCGTTACCGGTTTAAAAGAAGAGCTTTTCTTGAAGAACCCCATGTCATAGTACTGTGAGAAAACTTCAGATGGAATCTCATTTCACATTTAACACGTGCGCTAGAAAAACAAGTTAAATATGTTAAAAAACGTTTAAATATGTTCTTTAATGATCAATCAAAAATTGGTAATTATAAAAGACACCTGAGTGATGTGAATCAGTGCTTTCGAACGTTTCATTGAATATTTTTTTGTACAAAATAGTCCTGTAATAATGATATTTACAAGCTTTGTTTGAATTTTCTCAAAGATAACGCAACGAATTTTTACTTTTGCATGCACAGTCATGAAAGATTCGATGTCCAGATTGCCCCTATTGAACATGCGGTGAGTTTAACAAGCTGAAGACAAGACGCGATGACGAAATGAAGGAAATAATAGATGCAACAGTGCAAAGGCGCAGGTGATACATATCTTCACGCCAGGTCCCTTGCGGGATAGGTAGAGAGCACACAATTACTCATGATGATACAAGCAAATAATAATTAATATTCACTGAAACTCTGTTAGAAGCGCATGTATAAAAGTGAATATTTAAATGCCTTGTAATAGCTCCGTCATTTTTGACGATTGCAAAAGGTGACTTTTGAAAATTTGAAAACATTTCTAACAATACATTTCCAAAACAACAAATACAGAGAATACATTGGTTTCTGAGTACAGTAACGTGATCATTGATTCGGAACAGAAAAATATGGTTTATGACAAATCAAACGAAACCTCTTTGTTCGAGCCCGCCAACCGTATATCCGTTTTTAATTAAACTCGCTAAGCGCGATCCGCTTGCACACGGATCGCGATCCGACCCGACGTGCTCATGTTCAATCGCTCAAGCGCTGGCCAAATACACGTCACCTTTTTTATATGAAAAGGATAATATATACATCAGAACATCGGATTCCGAAGCGGTTTTTTATTAATTGACAATTTGGCCAAACCGTTGCTAGCTCACACAAGATGAAATTTTGGTTAAATGGGCTCTTGTCACAAAATGTTTCGAAACGATTTTACTAATCAATACTTTGCACATTTTATTAACCTTTTATACCTTAGCAGCACGGATTACTGCTCTTAGTGCTTTTGTAACAGCTTACAAAGCTGACATCAATCATAATTATATATCTCACCTTGTACAGTGTACATTATCGCTATTGGTTACATTCTACTACTCAACAACAGATGGCAGCACGTGTACGTAAAATACAACGTCGAATATTTTTAAACATGTGCATACAATACATACGCGCAACGAACTTTGAACAAACGAAATACTTTCATACTTCAGTTTTAAATATGTTTCCATTTGCTTATACGCTCCATTTGCATTTAAATATATATCTACTTGCTAATATGTGACTATCTTCGAAATAAAATGGGGCGATAAGTCCTCAAAGGTGGTCATCAAATATGAACTTAAGTTTACGTAACTTAAGAGTATGAGGTCGCCTGAAGGAAATAGGACAAGGGAGTAGAAATCGGGGCTTTTGTAAATGAGGTTTTAAATACCATCTGAAATCAGATACACATTTCAGATACATGCATTTGATGGATGTTACAGACACACTGAATGATATTTCGAAGGATATCATTAAAAGCGTAATATGAAAAGGACTGCTTTCTCGAATACCACGCGGACGTTCAATACTAAAAAATATTACGCTCGTCGCTGCGCAAAAGAAAGAAGTAAGCCTATCTTCGGAATGGAAGGTAATTTTTCACATCTGCCTCGAAAAGGTTTCCCCACGGTCGGCAACTTGGCAAATTAACGGAAGCACCTAATAAGTAACAAGATTAGTTGCGACCTTGTACTCACGATACAAGCCGCGTTATGAATACTTTTGTAATCCGCTAATCTCCTTTGCTTCGGTTCAAGATTACCTAATTCACTTGACAAATTTCCATACTCATTATAGCTTAAATAAATTAAATTAAATATATTAATTACGAGCTCAGTGACGTGCTATTGGAGACGCCTATGTCCAGCAGTGGATGGAAATAGACTGATAATGATGATGATGATGTTAATGGGGATAAGGATTTAATCTGTGGCACAAATAAATTGACGTTAAATTAAGAAGCGAAGAACAAATCGTTATTTTGTTTTTATAAATGTGATAAAATGTAATGAAATCGCTATTTAATTCTCTATTATGTATTAGGTACTAAGCCATCAGGTGATGAGCTGGCCTGATGCCAAATAATAACAGCTTTCTGAGTCAGCAATTTTTGTAGTGGCAATCTCAGATCGTATTTAATTAATATATATGGTAACTATTTACAATTACGGCCAACGAAACATTATCTACTAAATATTTTAACGCGAGCATTGTCTCTATCATCACCACCATCATCGATCTCTTTAATATACCATTTTTGGATATGGATCTCCACTCGGAATGAGAAAGGTTAGGCCATAATCGGTTACTTGCAAATTAGCAAACTAACTGTAGTCTTCCTTCCAAACTCCATAATAGGTTTGGTTTCCTCGTGATGTTCTCCTTCACCATTACAGCGAGTGATATTTAGTTTTAAAAACTCATAATTTTATAAAGATAAATCATAGGTGCTTCGAGAATCTGAATTCCAGATCTCGGCAATGGGAGATTGCAATATTAGTCAATAAGCTATCATTGCTTAAACACGTGCAACTCTAGAACCAACTGTTTCTCTTTTTTAAAGAATTTTAGCATTATTAATGTGCTAATTGATACACATTAAAAACACACTGCTGGCAACAACGATATCTAAGCAAATGGAAGAAACTTTCGGCAACAGAAAATCCTAGAGTACCAGAGAAAGAAATCACTTTAGTGAAAATCTCTGTTAAATTAAATCAAGGTTGGTATAAAATTTGCCGTAATAGACTTCGTTTTCAATTTGGCATTAAGTTCAGCGAGCTAAATCATCAGGTGATGGACTGGCTTCGCGCCAAGCAATAGCCAATCCCTAAACTGGCAATCTGTTTAGTGGAAATATCAAAACATATTTGTCTTGTGAATGGCAATATCGCATAAAAATATATTTGCAATTTTTTTTTACAATTTATTTGTAACTTAAATTACAAGTAAGAAAAGTTCTTCTCAGTTTCTTCTGTTTTTATTATATTAATATTATTGTATTTTTACTACACAGTATATACTTTTTTATGAAGATAAGTAATTGTTTGTTCAAAAATAAGTCATTGTTTGTTCCAATTCTATCTATCTAATTAAACTCATAACGGCTATATTACATAAACAATCATTCACTTAACCTAAAGAATGACCGACAATCCACGTTAAAATTAATTCGGTTTCATTTTCACGTAAATAAATACACAACTGTTTAAATTATTTATGGTTAAGTAATATCCGGAAATTTACCTTCGAACTTCACTTCAAAGCTTATAAAGTAACAACTGTTACGTTATACCTAATTAGAAATGGCGCGCATCTCGGGTAGCTTTTAGCGCGAAACTCATACGTCAGTTTGACATATTGAGTAAGTTCCGTGTTCACTAAATATTGATTTATGCTCTGTGATGTTAATTATAATTCACTTTGAAGTGGTTATTTTAAACAAAAAACAAAATAGAAATCCTTGTGTTGTGCGTGCAAGCATAATAAATCTAACCATTCCTATTTACTGTTATAATTGAAACATACATGGAGGTGGGAAATATTTTAAGTTAATTAGTATAATACGATGAAGGAAAACATCGTGAGGGAATCTGCACATCCTTGAATTTACCCTACCTTTGGCACTATGAGATAAAACAGCGTAGACCTTAGTCTTGTTAGCGTACGTACCGTGCTGTCAAATTTAAAACTTCAAGAAGTAGCGACTACTAGTATATATTTATATAATACAGTTTATACGAGTATTTGTATGTGTACAATATATAGGTAGGTTAATAATGAATCAATAATTGTCTCATGCGTCATCTTAAACATCCACTGAAGCACTCGTCGAAACATCCACTGAAGCGTTAATCTATAACCGCAGCGTAGATCGCTGACTGCAAACTATTTGCTTCCCCACCGTCCCGAAACCAAACTTGTTAGTAATGTGCAAGCTAACCTCAAAATTTAACCGAACAGTTATTCATTTAACTTGATTCATAAAATATGGATGTAACTTTTCATGTTTATTTTGTTCTAAGCTACACGTATCTAATAAGAATGTTATACATTACGTGTTATACATTACGTGTTATATATTACATATGTGTACGTGTTTGTGCCTGTCAATGGTATCTGCAGCCAATAGACATGATGTTGCCATTGAGAATATAAACGAGCTGCTTACGAACAGATGTGCCGAGCTGTATAGAAGCAATATTAATAAAAATAATCATTACTTCTTGTTACGATGTTTTTTATGAAAACTAGTTAAATTTGTTTGATTTTTTACAAAATATAAATATTAGAAAACAATAATGAAGCTAATATAAAATAAAAATATAAAGAATAGCGATGAAGTATTATTTTTATACTTATATGAACTTTGTTGTCTATATTTATAACCATTCACTAAAAAAGACCATGTGTTTCGTGTTTTACTGAAGAAAACTATCAAATCAGACAGCACGGTGGAGTCAATATCCTCTGAACCACAATTTCGTTTTAAAATAAAAGCCTAACAAATTTCACTCCGATACAGTCTGTTCTTGGCAATAAAAGCTTTAGAGCAAATAACCACAGCAATAATAGCTGTCTAGAGCTGATATCTCCAGAATGTGCCCAAGTGGAGTATCCTAGCCAAAATGTATCCTAGATCGTACAAAGAACATTGCTCCATCCAAAGCATAAAAGATCTCGATAGAAAATAACAGCAAATACTTAATTGTATCAGCTGTCACTTTGTGTAAATTCATTGTTAATAAATTAAGCTGAAATTACCTTAGTATATATACGTATATATTTTTAGTACAAGTTAATTATATTCATAAATAGGTGAGTCTGTAAACACTTAACTTTACAATTAACCTCCAGGCAGAAAAAAAATTAAATTGATTTCATACTATTTTAAAAGGTAAATGTGCTCTTTACACTTATGCAAAGAGATTTTTTTATAAGCTTTTGCTCAACTTACATATTTCATGGACTGTGTTATGAGTACGATTTGGATGCGACATGCTATTTTGAATGAAAGAAAGAATGAAAACATATTTTTGATTCGCACGCGCTACATTACCATTCAACTTATATTATAAAAATTTAATACGGTAACACAAAGACAAAGTTACTAAATACAAATATACATAAAATGGAACGCAGCAGTATCAAATGGCGGAAAAGGTAGCGCGCTCGGACCTGCAACGACAGGACCACATTAGTTAATGTTTGTGGATATTGACGATGATGCTATTTGTCTTGTAGTGTGATAGTAATAAATAGAATTTGTACAGTGGTGTATAATTTTATTTTATGTAATCATTCATTTATCAGCCTTTGGATATCCACTACTGGATATAGGACTCCCGTAATCTTAATCTCTTGTCGCAGTTCAAGGCTTTCCGAATTTTGCATAATTGTGCTACTTTCTTCAGGGCGTCAGACCACCTGGTGAGCTGATGACGTTGCCGTTTTGCATTAAATCGATAGTTAAGAAAATCCCTATATCATTGTTTGAATTAATATTTTCGGACATTACTGAACAACTTGAGGGTAGGTCACTTACATCCACACAAGACGGTTTCTCTATATTTCCTTAAGGCGACGTTCTTTTGATTTGAATATTTCCTGCTGCACCATAAGCAATTGTTGGAATTTCTTGGAAAAGCGACCGCCACAACCGTAACTCATGAATTCCTGATACTTGCTATAAAATTCTTCATTCCCCTGCAAACCCCCGTTTATTTGTGGCCATCAAAAGTATACGCTTTATTTAATTACGATTTTAGACCATGTAAGCCGCAGCCCACGAGCCGGTGGTAGCCCTAGGGCTTAATTTAAGGGTAGTTTGTTCGTTAATAACCTCATTCACGCTAGATACTGTAATTTTGTGTATAAAAATATTTAATCAAGGCTGAATTCTATAATAGTTTACCTTGGCTTTAGATAGCCAGAGTAAACTAAGGTAATTCTGGAGCAACTGCGATTACTTATTCAGGACTTCAATTTCTTTTGCGTACTATCATGTGCTGGCCGGCATACATAGAAGATTTTATTGAATTTAATATTCATGAACATCTTTTTTTAAATAATAGGAGTAGCAAAAATATTTTAAGATGAATGAAAAAATATAATAATTATTCATACTTCGAAATAAGCTATTTAATTTCACTTTAACATTATACATATGTAAATATTTATTATGTGGTTATAATCGCAACTGCTACATAAGGTGATGTGGGTTCGATCCTCTGATCCCAAAGTAGGTAATATTCGATTCTTATTTAGAATCGATTAGTAGCTCGAAGTCTGGACTTATGTTTTGGTATACACCAGGCATAAATCCATACCAATACACTCATCCCTATTCCATGGGCCAGATTACATAACAAGAAACGTATGACTACTACATCCTTCTGCCTGCACCTTCGGGATATATAAGCGTGATGTTGTTATGTATATATGTACATAAAATTATATAAACCCCAGCTACTTATTAGTTAACTGGCACTGAACAAAATTAGCCCGCGGTTTAACACTCAGTGTATTTATGGATGAGAGATTTAGTGGTGAAAAATTGCAAAGGTGGTAATAGAGTTATGTCGATACTTGTTAAACGGAAGACCGAGATAATTAATCTATAATGAAAACACAACTAACCTTCAAAAATATTACCGGACGGATTCCATCGCCATACCGTATTCTCATACGGTATGCCGATCTTAAAAAATCTTCCCTATATACATTTATGTATGTATAATTAAATATTCTGCAATCCCCAACCCGCACGCCCAGCGTGGGGTGGGGTGGAAGAAACCCCTGTAAAGAGGCCTATTTCCAGCAGTGGAATAAAAGAGTCTCAAAAAGTGGTGATTAAATATCACTCGCTGTAACGGCAAAGGAAATCATTGACATCGAACCTGCACATCTTAGAGTTATGTATAATTCTCTCTAAGCCGTGTGAACCTGCACTAGGGCAGTGTGTCATAGCTTAAGTCTTTCTTATTCTGAAAAAAGACCAGCAGTGGAACGAGACAAGCTGATGATAATTATGATGATTCTAATTAAAAATAGCAATCGCCTTCCGATATTTTTCGCCTTAAAAGCAAAACTTAATTAAGCAGAATTCAATCAAAAAGCAAATAAAGGTTTGTTGCAGTAGCAACACTGAGACTAGGTCGAGAATAATTTATCATGATTACAATTACAAATAAGTTTAAAAAATTGACTCTTGCTTTAAAATTATTGCTCTTACTAACTCTTACTCTTACTCACTCTTACTCTTACTCTTACTTACTCTTGCTTTAAATTTGAAATGACTCTTGCTTTAAAATTATTTCTTCATAAGACACAGGACGGTTTTATTGCATTTTATTTACGTTTTTTTTATTATTTTAATATACATGTAGTCATCAGCTTTCTGGTTACTATAATTTGGAATCAGATGGCCGTGTGTATACATTTCTTAAAATACCTATTTAGTATGTATTATTATTAATTTAATATCAAAAAAAATTGTAAAAAAGTGGATTTACGGCTATCACTATTTCCTGGTAATGATAACGTGTAATTGTCATAATAGTAATGTTTTAATCTAACTACCAGTAACACTGGATACTGGCAACGTATGACTATTATTAATCACGGTGAGAACTAAATTGAATCACAAACCTTTTTCCAAGTAACAGACTGGAAACCTTTCGTGACGTCAGCACAACTACCAAAGTTCACTGAACGTAGATTTCAAAATGAGGTTAGACATTTTTTGTACAATTATTATATGTAATAAAACAAAAAAAATCTATTGACTTAAATAATGATAGCCGGTATCAGATACATGTATGTATGTAGATAAATTTTCTATCCTCGGTTCTATTAATTGATCGAATCGTTTCACTTAAACCATTTTAGTGATTATAACAGCTTAATTTTTGAACAGATTGGAATCATTCTACCCGGTAATTATTGTGATTCTACCTACAAGAACGGAGTTGATACCCCTTGAGTGTGTATGCCTTCTACGACACCCTCTAATCTGGAACATTGCCATGTTAGTACTGTTGTTTAACGACACATATATAATTCTTATGCAGATAACATAGGCAGACTACTTCGCCATACTTCCAACCCTACTACTATCATCACCCCATTTCACGAAATTACCGTCCACAATAGCTTACCGTATATTTTCTTAAGCCACGAAAAGATCTACACTTTTAATCTTTCTACGCTTTTCTTTTTTGTTTTACTTACATTCGATCAACGCCAACATGCATAAATTAAAAATGGACACGTATAAAATTCTTTTTGATGACAAAAAACAGACCTTGCATACATAAAAAAGTTAATACATTCCCGAGACTTAAGATTATATCCTTAATGTATCCTGATTCTGTCGCAGTAGATTTTAGTGGAGAAGAATTACATAATAGCTGGATAAACTTTTATCTTCACTGCCCCATTAAACTTCGCGAGGAGCGCTAGATTGTACTTGACGCCAAGTTATAGTGGAGTAATCGAGTGAGCCTTATAATCCTTTGTTTTATACCGTCATCATCTATATATTCACTTCGCTAAAATATTAAAATAAGCTCAATATTGTCTATAGATCTATTAAGAATCTCGTAACCGGATCCTTACTATGGAAGCAAAAGACAAAATTTGTAAAATTATAAAATAAATATACATAAATAATGAAAGGAAGAATGGGCTATGTGTAAATGATTTAATTTTGATTTTGATTAGTTTGATTTAATTTTTTCCAAATCTTCACATACATATGTAGGGAAATGTCTAACTTGATATTATTATTTAGAATCACGTTTTTGATCCTTAACGTGCTAATTTCTGCAAACCATATTAATTTAGTAATAAAACTAACTAACTAACTAACCATATTAATTTAGTAATAACACTGAACTTCCTTTTTACAGAAGAAAAAATGAAGAACACATACAAAAAACAACAGATCATATAAATCAATAGATCATAAAACCCCGGGGGGTAGGAAAAAATACAGCTGATAACCATCGAGAGGATTCTTTTTATCGTGTGTCGAGAACTAGACAAATGCCATGAAAAGCATATCTTTTAAATGTACGAGTGTATATAGTGTGATATATTCCACTATTATTTTAACATATATCATGTAATATTCCAAATATGATAATTTTTTATCTAGCAAACGTAATTTCAAGTCAAACTTCAAAATTGTTTCAAAAACTTTCGGCCACCAACGACTTTTATGAAACTTCTACTCGTGTTTAAAACTTAGCTGCATTTTATCGACGCCATCTTTGAAATTTTAGCGCCTAAAGTAAAAAGCTTGTAAATAAATTCTGTCTCTTTAATTACACTATCCATTATCTCGAATATCATTTGAGGGCATTACCATCTATTTAAGTAGGTCCATCCCGCCAAAATAATAGCACGCTAAAGTAACATGGCCGTATTAATTTAATAGGATTCGAAATATTTTTTATCTGTTGCTTTTATCATAGCTGTGGAGCCGCCCAGCCGCGTGCTGTCTGCTTGGTGTCAAAATGAGTACAACATAAATAACTGCCTGATTGTCAGACTATGTGACGTTAAATAGTATATTTTTATATATTTTATGAACACAATTATTAAAGTTATTAAACCTACTTTAATATACATAATATATATTAAACCCACTTTAACATAAGTAAGATTTATCTTATCTGATTTCCGACATGTCATCATACATTAGTGGCGAAAATGTAGTATATAATCGAAAACTGAAATATATCACGTAGAGACGTTGTAAAACATATCCGTATTTTTTAATAAGACATGGTAAATAATTCTTTTGAACATTAGTGTTCTATACAGTAAAGATTATTTTGCCAAGGAGCTGCTTGAAAAGATATTTATATTTGAACGAGTTTTGTAATGATTTTGTGATACCCAAATAAAATAAAAATAATAATAATAATAATATGCATTGCTATAAAAACAAACGGAAAAAATGTATACACAAAAAACGTAACGTTTATATTATATTTATATTTGAACGAGTTTTGTAATGATCTCATAACACCCAAATAATTATTGCATTGTTATAAAAACAAACGGAAGAAATTGATACACATATTTATCATTAATTAGGTATATAACAAAATGGTAAATAAATCGTCAGCTCTTAAAATCCCGTTTTAAACATTTAGTTAATTACAAACGCATATAATACAAAACAGTACGTCAACGCCTTTTTTTTTCATGTTTTCCAAAAACGTTAAACACACGGAAACGAATCCATTCATCTGTCGCGCTTTCATACCGTATTCTACACATTGGGATTGAGACCCAGGATACACCGGAAACGCTTTGAAGGGTCTGAAATCTCCAACTCACTTTTGGCTACCTACTTTATGTTATCCGGTATAACATTTTTCATTTGTATATAAATATAAATTTAACATCATAAGAATTCGGTAATATGTATTGCAAATGTCAACTTAAAGCGGATCTGACATATATGAAACGATTAATTGGTTGAGAACTGCTGGCTGAAGCTACGTTTAATCCCGCGACTGCATTATTGCTGACGTCACTATGCAGTTTGTCGGCTTCATGCTCTACAATGGGTAATTTCTAGACGGAAAGCTCCATAAATTATCAGTCGATGTAATCAAAAGCCTCATTTAGCATGTTATAGTTATCTGATTACAGTAAATTTCTGCAAGCAAACCAAATTTTATCTTTGTAATGTTGTCGCCATTTGTATGAAAGAAACTCCTTGTAAGTTTGCCAATCACCATTATGTTTGTAATGGTTTCAAACGCAACAGAGTACTTACTCAATTTTTTGGGCCAGTTAGTTTTTTAATTTTTGCTACTGGCCTGTGCCGGCTAAATCAAACAAAAACAAATTAATTGTCCAGAATATTATTATCTTAAAGTAGTACATAAATGCATTTTTAATTTCAGTACACATTTCAGTTAAGAATCTAACTGAAAAAAGAAAAACCTCTTCCGAATTGAACTATATTTTAACTTCTATCTGTATGTCAAATATCAAATAATTTGAGAAGCGCTGTCCGAAACTACATTCAATCCCACCGCCCCATTATCCGTGATGTCACACAATGTAGTCCACTTCATGTGCAATACGAGTTCTAATCTCAAGACAGACAGCTGCACAAAACGCATCCAAGAACCCCTCAAGTGGTTTATTCTTATCATTATTTACTACGTAATAATATTTTTCATTATAAATAATAGTTAGATAGGATTATCTCATAAAATATTACAGTTACTAAGTTGGAAATCTTAGAAATTACATTTAAGGGATTATGGCGTTCATGTGTATTTATTGTCATGTCTCATTGACAAATGTCACATGGGTGTTGACATATGTCAAACGTTTGTTTTATGTATCTACATCTTAATAATTGATGTAAATAATAAAAATATATCTACAAACTATACAATATATCTACAAACTTTGTAAATAAAGTTGCTTAATTTGATTTCATGTTACAGTGAAAAAAAAATAACTTATTATATGCATCAAGGAAAAGAAACGACACGATAAAGTCTAAATACTTACATACATATGTCCAATTATAATTACTAGTGGCCCAGTAGCGATCGAAATTCGATCGTAAATCATAAAAAAAACAGTTTGAGCGTTGTCTAGGTTCTATTGTCAGACTACGCTTATATAAATAAATCTTTTCTCTGTACTACTTACTGACAACAATTGTTATTGACGTCTCATGTCTGACATTGACAATGGGAACGTCATTAATAAATGGTTTATTTAATTCACTTTAAGGTATTTATTTATAACACATATTACAAACACATTAAATATTAAAGACAAACAATATTAATCTAGTCTAAATTTGACCACTGGCTTCAACCATAAACGAAAGAGTACTATAAATTAAATACATACATATATGCGTATGTGTGTGTGAAACGCATGGTAGTGTGGGTAATGTTTTATTTATTGATTTAATGTACTTTATAAGCATTATTATTGAACAATATT
>DWEC01000972.1:0-14611 GCA_018245735.1 Microceris miodesmiata
CGAGTGGCTTGGAAATGATATCTGGCTTGGAGCTATTTATAACAGCATTCTTTACAAGTGAAATATATTATTCGAGTGTTCGTCATGCTTGTACAAGTGGATGGTGCTTGAATATGCTCGAGTTTTTATTGAGACAATTGTAAAGCGAAATGCTGATGATATTCCAAAGCGGTTTATACAGATTATCCACAGATGTAGTCTGGCGCTGTATGGCTTAGGTCTTCTAGCTGTGAGGAGATCTGTGTTCAGTGTTGAGTAAAAATGTTATTGTACTATTTTCAAAATAAATAAAATTTTATTACGGGTTTAGTGTCTTTGCTTGTGATTGTTACCGTCTACTACCAATTTTCCTTATCACCAAGGGCTGTCTGGTAGCGAATGCCGTTAACTATTAAATACAATTTTTGTACAACATACCTAGGTTAAAGGAATGAATGAATAAATAAATAGTGGTAAATGGAAATCTCACTCGAAATGTCAGCAACATCAGTGTATCAATACGAATACTTGTTTCCAGTGAGGACTTCTTCCGTAATACGGCGTTTGTTACAAGAATAAAACATAATAGGACAATAATGAAAATAAAAGTGTTAACAATAACAAGAGTTGAAAGAAGAATATGAAATTTTGAGCTAATTAAAACATTTAATTAGTCTGAATCTATAAATTACTCTGTTGGACGCTCAATATCCGTCTCAATGTTTCTTAAACGAAAATTTTAACTTGTCATTCTAAATTCAAAAAAATGTTTTCAGATTCAGAAATTTACCAGTTGTAGTTCGCGTCGGCGTCGCAGAGAGGAAATTCGATGCGCGTGGCGGAAAAGAATAACACGATACGATTTCTGGTAAAAAAAAATACGTGAACGTAAACAAAAGGAGGTATTCTGAGAAAAGGAGTATCTGAACGCATTGGGTGTCTCAATCGGTTCATTTGGGACTGTAGTCACGCGCTACGGTAAATTAGGGTTTGTTCACACTGAGTCACGGACATTTTTGTTGAACTAAGATTGTGAGTTTGTGACGCGTATGTCCAGCTTTGCACATCCAAAAGCTGATGATGATGATGAAGATTGTGCAATGACATTTAGTACGTGGTTAAATATACACATATACCGTTCTTTTACAGTAATGACAGAGCTATGTCTATTGCAACTGCGAAGCAATGGTTAGGATAATTTACATGTACGTCCAATAAGTATGGATGTCGGTATAGCAAAGTTTAGAAGCAACCATCTTAATATTCACGAATAGCAACGCATTTCTGACTAGCCAGCAATAAGATAGACACGAACTATTATTGAAGATTTATAGTTGCTTTAATCAATATGTACCTACATATGTAGATTTCTTCGGTGACAGATTCCGGAAATTTAGGTATTTGCCTGACCTTCCTTTATGTAGACTTTTTGTTGTCACCCACTATCGAAACAAATATTACACGAAATTAACAGTTCTATCAAAAAACTGCCAAGTCTGAAAACACCCTAATGCGTAAGAAAGTCAAAATAAAACGCTCGCGACATACAAATGTCGTCATTGACGAGCACTTCTCAGCGTTTCCTATAAATTGATTGAATTTATATATTATTTCAAAATGATACCTCTGTAATGTACAGTACAAAAATATATTTATTCTGTGTACACCGGCAGAATATTTTAACGGCAAAATCATCATCAATCTTTGATTGTTTCGTTGTTTGACTTGGATCTCCTCTCAGAAAGAGAAGGGTTGGGAGTACCGGATAAAAAAACTGATTTAATTGAGAAATCAGAATGAGCATTTGAAACCAAAATGAGCAGAGTTTTAACGTAGGTGAAACATAGTAGAATAGAAATAGAGCATTTTGTAGGGAAATAAAGCCTGAGTCTAGAAGCGGCTGACGTTGATAATGATGATTTGAATTTTAAATCATTGAGATCGAGTAAGTTCGGTGATCATAATATGAGAAGAAATATAACTTTTACTCAGAGAAACACTTGTCATAACTGTTATTGCACACCTCCAAAAAATCAAGGTAATATTTATGATAAGCACTCTCGAAGACTACCGTGCTATTAAATTATTGAAGCGTTGAAATTCAAACTCATTCAGTTGTTATGGGTCAATAAACCCATTTTACTTCCGCTCCTTCAATCTTACGAGTGAAAATAAAATTTAAAGCCGCCTCGCGGTAACTTCGCCAGTTTCATTCGAAAAACTTCACCCAAACAAAATGGAGGCAACTCCATTTAAGAAGTCGACGCTCGGAGAAACTCGCTAAGCATTCAGTTTGAATCAATCCGAGCCTTTAAAGATAACACAATTTAGAAATGGGTGCTGTTCTTGGTTTTCACGAATGTTATTAATGGAGTTCTTGGAACAGGTCTAATTAAAAACGACTTTCAAGTATTTTGTGAGCGAGGTTAATCAACTATTAAATTTAATGGAGAAATGTGTTTGGTTTTTAATAAAGTAAAACAGGCTCAAATGTTGGTTCCGTTATATGTATTTATTATAATCCTTGATTACATTGTACGTGTTTGTAATTGTAACATTATTTGCGGAATTGTCTCATTCGTTAAGTAATATCAGTAGATGTAGATTATATATAGTGAGTTTATCAATAATAAGATAGTGATCATGGGGTGTAAGGGGTTCCAACCACCATCTCAGGAGCCCAAGCCAGCCTCTCCTGAATGATTGCGATATAGCGCAGCCTAAATAAGCACAGCTAAATGTCCTGCCTGCCGACGAGGAGCAGCGTCGACGGTACGAAAAGTTTTGCATCTCCAAACCGCATGCCGGCGTGGAGATTACGGACATAAATTCCCTTTTGGGGGAGGCCTATGTCCAGCAGTGGACTGAAATAGGCTGATGATGATGATGATGATAATAATAGGTGCGAACAAAGCCACTGAAAATTACTGGTTAGGTTTTGATAATATTTTGGTTAATTTGTTTGAAAATAATACGTTTCAGTTATCAATATTCAATATTAAACAGGATGTTCAGATAGCGGTTAAAAATGCTATACAATCTTTTCAAAGCACTGGTAGTAACAAAGGATTTATTATAAGTGTATACAGAGTAGATTATCTTATAGAAGATATAAAAGTGTCTCGTTTGAGTAAAGCTATGATTTTATTTCTATTGTAAAGAAAGGGATAATCGTACTTATACTAACAGCCGTCTTGCCCAATCACTTAAAATGCAGACAGATAAACAATGCAGGCACGACAGCTATAGAAATTATAAGAAAAAGCTCAGTTAATCCCTATTCAATGAGTGTTCCTTTTACAAAGTGCTTAAACTCAGCGTTTTATTTAAGTAGACTGAGGCTTTGGAGAATGAATGTATATTTCGGTGAGAAAAGATTGAGAACAAAATTCGATCAAAGAGAGAGTACCTATTTAGGATATTGGTTTCAGTATTTTTCTTAACCTTTGTTAGGTAAAATAATTGGGTTTATGAAATAATACGTTTTAGGAATATTCGGTCAAATATTCAGTATATTTGATCGAACCTACTCTTGACCTAATACTCTATTGTTACAATACCTCGCAATATTGGTTAGTTAAATTTTTGTGCGATTAATACGAAAACAGTACCTACCTAATTTTAACTTTGCTATTAGATCTAAAGCATCTTCATTTGGGGAACTAAAACATACATATAGGTATGTATTTCGAGAACCATCTGCCTACCTATCGTATTTCTATTTCAGTAGCATCTTGAGATGTACGGGAAGACCGAACATTTTCAAATTCGAATTAAATTCCCTTGAAATTCATTCAGTATTCGTGAACCGTGTCACATCGTCGCTGGTAGCAGATTCGGAAACGTCAGCGGTGATTTCCTAACATATATTCTAGATTTTTAGAAATAAAATGTTCAAAAGAATATCAAATGTTGGATAACGTTGCGTACTTTGTAAGTTCTATGTAGGTAGAGTTCACTATTATTATTCAATATGGTTTGTTGTTATTATTATTGTATCATCACACCAGGTTTTCTGTAGAGCGGGCAGAGAAAACTGATTGCCAGATATCTCTATTTTTGCACATCTAAAAAGTTTCTTTTACGTTAATCTTTCTTGTCAAATACATATGTACATTTATTTTTTTGTAAATGCCTGCCAGGTTCGAAGAGTTATGGCACCAAAAAAATTACAAAACCGCAAACCAAATGTTATAAAAGAAAGCAAATAAAAACAAAGCGAAAACATCGAGGGAATGCTATCTTTGTATTTACCTTGAGACAAACATTTAGAATTTCAAATGGGCATTGAATTCGCGCTCAATCCGCTCAGAATTCGGAAAGAGTGTCACTTATTCAATTTGTAGTCGATGAGAGATTTCAGCCCGGCACTGGGAATTCTACTATATTTCCTAGTCATTGTTATTCCTATTACCTCATTGTCATTCCCAAGAATTCCGCTGCAGCATCTACGAGTAAGTTATATTTTATTGGGTCGTTTCTTAGGATAAGTCTAAGCAGTTACTTAAAATGGTTTTTTAACTAGAATTACATTAATTATTATGTAGGGTATCGTCTTGAATTTTATCTTGTTATTGGTATCAATTTCCATTTTTCAAATTATGTAATATCACACACTAATGGGTACAAGGGCGTACTAAATATTCGACGACATTCTCTCTCAGACAATTGTTGGTGATGAATAGGGTTTTTTGTAGAAGCATATATCATGGTCATAACATACGCATACATATATAGGTATATGTACCATACATATATGAGCAAGAACAAAGAAATAATTTAAATTTGGAATTTCACAGCAGCAATTATTAACAATGTTGAACAAAAATGTCCACGGACCACATCACATTACATTACACACATTAACATTATACATTGCTGACATTTTCAGACAGTGAGCTCATAAGTAGTATTTTTTAAACAGTAAATAAGTATCGAAAGAAAACACTTCCTTGCAGTGGATCGCCATGTTTAAGATAGCTATTGGAACGTAGCCTTCTCTTGTGATTTCAATGGAGGTACCAAAAGTTTTCCTTTAGTTACGGAGGAGAAACTGGATCGCGTGGAGTAGAATACACAACCAAAATAATTCAATACTTAAGAATCTGACGAATAGTAAGCTGGTAGACCTGACTTCATAATTAGAGTCGTGATTGCATTTAAAAAACTTGTATACCTATATAATAAAATTTAAGTAGTGATAAACCAGTGATTTGAAATTCAGTCTCTCGTTCCAGAGACCCGGGTTCAAATCCACGGCGTGCATCTCATGGCATGCATTTCTAACTGCACGTGTCTTTATTTGCCATTTAATATTTGCTATTGAGATTAATGAAACTAACAATCTATATTCGTGCGTTAATGTCACCAATGTAATACTAATGAGTAATCTTATTAGCACTAAGAGTCCTATTCCTACAACCATATTGGAGGTCGATAGCAGTCGTTAATGGATGGTGGCCGCCACTTGGCTGCTAAATTAATTTGCTACTATTTTCTTAAATAAAAATTGGGGTTTCGATTCATGCGTTATATTAAACACAATATATTGCTTCCAACGCCAAACATTCCATTTTTAAACTCATCACATCACCAACGGACATTAGCGATAGTTGGAAAAGTTCGAATTTTTACCAACTATTTTTAGAACTTTCTAGACAATTTCTGTATCCACGTATACACTTTAAATGTAATACACTGAATCGAAATTGAATTCCCATTGAATCCGTTCAGTATTCGGCAAGCGCGTCACTTATTCGATTTGTTGCCGGTAAGAGATTTGAGAGTTGCACTGGAAATTTCTTTATATTCCCCCACTATTTCGAAAGCTTTTTAATCTGAGTTGTCATTTTATATTTTAAACATCACAAGGGACCTGAACTGATGATATACTCATAAGGGACGTCGTTTACTGAAGGTACATATGTAGTGAAATAGATTAAGGTTTTATTTATTTGCGTTAGAAGGTCTTCGAAACCAGCGTACAAGTATGAAGACAGTGATAAATGTGGAAGAATCACGACAAGTCTGCAAGGGTAGCGATGTTTGGTACGCCATGCCCTCTGCCGTCCGTCAGGGCACCGTGGCACGGCAGGGGAACTTGGGAGTGTACTACACTCATATACATATTCCTTCGGAATTCACAGGCGTGATCTCATGTTTGTTTGAATAAATACAAGTTGAAAACTACATAACTTATTTCACATTCATCAATAACTTCACAGAATTTCCTAACCGCATATTCGGGAATATTTCCTGGGAAAACGTCAAAGACATAGTGGCTGCTGGGTTCCAATCTCGCACTATTTCCTGGAAAATCGTGTGGCAGATGAAGAAATTCCCGCTTTAACTTCCCGCTCACCTTTGCTCGTACATACGAAGTCGAGAATAGTCAAGTTACTCGCCGCTAAAGTGAAATGAAATTGTGGATCTGTTTCTCGTGCTCGCCGTTTAGTTTGAATTAATTTTAATAATTGATGTTACAGGTTATATATGTAGCATATTACTTGTATATAATATTCATCTGCTTATATATTACGTAACAATGAAAATGACGTGTTATATTTGGAAACAAGATAATCACGTAACTGGGCATTTTATAAATGGGTGAAGTAAATACTGAATAAATAGAGAATTACTTTATTAGATATCAAAATACTTTAATTTTTAATGTTTAACTTAACACCATACATGTAATTAAGTTCGTATAATTGTCAGATAGTGTAAATTTTATAATGGCGATTTAAATACTAATCTCTATATTTTTGTTCAGGTACCGTCATATATATTTAGTATTAAAATTTACTGAAATATCATTATTCAGTTTCAATGTAAAATGTAGTTACTAAAATTCAACCTATTTGATATTAAACAAATTATGTCCAACATCCGTTATATAAAAGGTTTCTTTATCCCTTTCAAGCGTAAAATAGATTTCTATTTTAGATTTTGCAAAATAAAACAGTTTTAATGAATACAGGTTCGAGTTTAACTTTTGCGCAATTCTTCTCACAATGTTTCTCACAATTCTATGGAGAACCAGCTACAGTACGTCACTTTAATTCCTATGCTGTGCTCTCATCACATCTTTCATTCAGGATGTCGCATGAAACCTGAAAATGATATCTACCTCAGAAGATTATAAAGGGTAGAATGCGTCTTTTAATACAAAGCTGTTATAGTCTAGTAATTCATAATGTAATCTCCTAATCCGTGAGCTCGGGGCTTACATCCCAGTGCGCATTTTTTGTTTACAATTTTTTTGTGTTATAAAGATTAGTACCATTTGCATTCTTTGTGTGGAGTATTATATTTTTAGAGGTTATTGGGGCGTTCAAAATATAGATATGTATCAAGTGAGAAACCATTAAATCTACCATCACGTAATAGCTTACTTTAGTGTTGTCTACATTTCTGGACACACGGCTGTATCTAGTGTAATTTCATTGTTTCAGTGTAATACACATCTTTACATTCGGTGTTATAGAATCACACAAACCCACAATGGCTTAGTTGAATCGCGTCAGGGTAATTCATAAACGTTGATTCTGTATACTTTAACAGTCTCAAACCTTTACCTAGTTACAACTACCCGCGATGGCGTGTCCTTTGCAAATCCTCTATCTCTTTAGTTACTAGCAGGTGCGAAAGAGACGGAAAAATGTAATCTGCCAACAAGTGCTCACTAATTGCGCCCTCATGCAGCATCAATGCAACTTGTTAATTAGTCGATTTATTAGGGGTACGAGAGAGCATGAAAAAGCAAGACCCGTAATAATTTCCATTTGATGGTCTGTAGCTAATTGATTGAAGAGGCTATGAATATAACATTTCATGTCCCATGCCATCAACAACACTCGAACAACGTAAATTATGTAGATTTTTTCAGTATCTCTCGTTTCGAAAATTGAAATTTTCTACGGCTAGTAAGTGAATAGCGGGATAGGTTTTGATAACCTCGGTGTATAATTAGGTATAAAACTCAATGGTTAAAAAATTATTAAAATTATTAGTAATAGTGACGGATTGTATAAGATGTAGAGTTTTATCATTACTTGAGTAATTGTAATATTTAAAAACATTTTACAATTTGTGTCCATTAATACAGTCCATTATCATTGTAATCTATAATTAATTGTTAATATTCTTAATATTCCCCGTAAAACAAAATATGACAAATACTGAATAGACGACTTCGAAAACGAATAACGATTATCTGTAATCCTCTATTAAAAATATTACTCTGTCATACTGGGATTATAATGATATAAAACTTCTTTTAAAGAGACATGATTTCAGAAGTCGGTTTGTTCTTGTAGCTTTATACTCGTAAGTATAACATTAGTATACTGGTGGTAATCTTATCGACTGTGTGTATAAACTTTGAATAAACATATAATGTATTTTGTGAGCGGTTATAGAACACTATTAATGCATAAGAAAAGTCAAATTTAATGCCTAGATCATTTTACAACAGATAAGCGCTGGTGAGCAATGAAAAATGTACTATTTATTTATTGGTTTGTTTTATTATTCGTTTATTCGTCGGAGGCGCATCGGTCTATCGGTCCATCGGTGTATCGGTCCATTCGTCCATCTGTCCGTTATTATTTAGTTAGACAAACGTTATTTATTTATTTAGACAAATAAATTTAATGTAAAATAAATATTGGAATAGGATGTATACAAAGTTACAGATTATTTTTAAAGAACTCTCGTCCAGCAGACCTGTGACTGGATAACGGGTAAACGTCACTGACAAATTTATACAAGATAGTAGTCTGAACAATATGTTTTAAAGACTGTGATGTATTAACCGGTAATTGGCGAGCACGGCAGACGAGAGCCTTAAACGTTCTCATTTTAAAAAGAGGTCTGTGCTCGTGGAACAATTAACAGTTTTTTTCTCAATAAATCAAGAGTTTAATTATGTTTTTGCTAATCGTTATTTATAACTTCAAAGTGACCTTTATATCATATCCTGAACTTAATCTCCGGTACGAGAAGAACTTAGGTTGTCAAACTTATCTGCCTTTGAAGATGCAATAAAGTTAGACGCGACGCAAAAAGGCTTAAGCAGCCATTAGGATAAGCGCTAGAGATATGGTCCTAATGAGCTATCGTTGGGTGTACTGAGTGGCTTTAAGTAATGTGGCTTCAGGGGATAACGCTTCCTTGATCTAGACCAGAAAACCTATTAGGTACTTGTAACAATACTTATGTTTTATGATTTAAAGAAAATCGCGCACAAAGCTCAAATGTAAAATCACATTTCCCATTTTAAATCAGGACCATAAACCATTGAAACAACTGACCAGAATACAACAACTTACCAGATATTCCAAAATAATCTATCAGAATATATGTCAAATAGTTATAAAATATAAAGCTATTTAGTTATAAAATATAAAGCTATACCAGATACAAGTACGTCGTTAACTCATCACGTCCCCAAAATAGCGAGTCTTTTGATTATTTCTAAGTATTTAAGTTTCACTTTGATGTTGCAATAAAACCAGACATGTGGTTAGAAGGAGCCATAACGGCTATTACGGTAAGCAGCGGAAGCGCGCCTAAACAATAGCTATTTGTCGTACTAAAGTACTGTACCCTCGTACGACGACTCTCTGTTGGGGGTAGAACACTTAGACACAGATACTCTGGTAATAAATTTGAAAAAAGAAGTCTACAATCTAAAATCTGTACATCGTCTGTACCTATGTTTGAATCTTAAATATAATAGAATCACGCATAAATATAATATAATAGAATCATAAATAAATAAAATATTTAAATGATCTAATGTTTATAATTTACTTATCATTAACAACTGTTTGAATACGATCAATACTAACCTTTCTTAATCAAACAGGCCAGATAGTGACTGATGAGAAAGTCAGAAATGTCCGATAACGGTATGCGTGTATGAAACAAGTCATGAATATAGAAGAAGCACGTTAGGGCAACAAGAATAGGGATATGTGGCACTCGGTGGTCTCTGCCTACACCGGAAGAGAGCTGACGTGGTAAAATAATAAAAAAAACATGCTTATTAATGACTCAAACCTTGTTGTACATCAATAAATAAACATAGCTAAGGGCGAACTTTATCTTTAATAGAATTCTCTATAAGTCCATGTTTGTTGATAATTTGGTGATAACAAAATTACTGTTTAGGACTTTCCATAGTTCAATTTATAAATGTTTCACACCATAGTGCTCAATTGGTAAGAATCCAAGACGGGGTTAATGAAAACCTTTTGTTACTCTGTGGTCTTGCCTCTAGTTCGTCTATGCGTAAAATTGCACTGACTTTGACATATTGTAGTGCGTATCTTATTTTAATTTATATGAAAAAAGATAATCGTTTATACTTATTTGGTTACAACCACTTTCATTGGCTACTAGCATTATTGAATTCTTTATGAATAAAACTATTAAGTGTTATGAATAAGTATAGGAGAAATACTGTAGGTATAAAAATCATACAGTTCTGTAAGCGTATGATAAATGATTCATTTTTGAATGGTTAGACAGTTATTTAGATATTCTTGGCTTGGATGGCTAGTAACTGCATTAAATGATTGAAAAATCGTGTCCTATATGATCTTCATCGTGTCAAACATGATCATAACGTATATGATCTCTAACTTCATTGCCTCTATTATAACTTCATGTTGATTGCCTTACGGGGTAGGCTGAGACCGCTGCGTGCCAACATCTCTATGCTTTCAGACTTGACATCCTTCTTCTACATTCATCACTGTCTTCATACACAAAACTTATAAGAAATTCTAAGCAACTTATTTTTATCTTGTATACAACTTAGGATATCAGCGCTCTGGGTGAGGCCTATGTTCAGCAGTGGACAGCTATAGGCTGATGATGATGATGATACAACTTAGCCTAAAGATTTTACAATGTGCACCCTTATTCATCGCTCGTACAGTAACATACGCGTCTATTAAAGGGGTTCTAAGGGATGAGACAATGGGTTTTGCGGACAACATCCGCGATAAAAAGCGCGATTCAATCATTCTTGTTTAGCTGGATACTGGCCGGGTAGTAGAGATCGAATTTGTAGATTTCGGAGGGTAGGTTGGTATAATGTCATTTATATTTGGAATTGGGAAATATGTGGTGATAATCATTAGTATGAGTAGAGTTTAAAAATAAATATTCGAAGGCGTGTGAAGTCTAAAAACCCGAACTTGGCCACCGTGGCAGACTATGCCTCTCATTTTGATATAAAACCCGTGTCTCAACAATGGAATGCTAAAAGGACATATGAAAAAAAACAGTTGTATTTAACAAAATAAAATGATGTAACAATTCTTCTCTGCTTACCCCGTAACGGACCTGGCCTGACGATATAATCATAATATTAATAGTTGTATTTTGAAATTTTTACCATTTACCTACTGCTTGTTTTTTTTCTGCACTAAAATTCTATTCAAAATATTGCAACTAGCTACCTATTTTCGATACATTTCGGGAATTTCAGTAGCTTGAATAGTCGTAAAATAAAATCATGTTTACATATTTTACTTTATGTTTGTTATTATTAACAGTTAATAAAGAAAAATAAACTAAATAAATAAATAATGCTAAGCCCGACGTAGTATGAACGTCGGTCGCATTTTTCTTTACCCCTGTCTCTACCCAGCTTTATATTACCAGCGTCACTTTTAAAGATTATGTGGGGGAGAATTTTATTGCATTTTAATAAATAAAGTGTTATGTTGATATGAAGATAGACGATATTTGGCATTTTTTTCATTTTGAATAGGGTTTTGATATATTTCACTATTGTGTTAATACGGTATGGTTTCGTGACAAATAAGACATAAGAAAATCAAACGCCTTAATTATATGAAGAGTGATGAATTATTTTATTAAAAACAGTAACAAACATTTTTACATAAGTTGCAAGGATACTAGTTAACATATAACATTGGATTCTCTAAAATGAGGGTGAATAGGCTCTTTCTAGGCATGCGTCCTCCATCTTAGGACGCCTCTGCGCTCACCTGCCTATCAAAGGAGATCGAGGCCAAACGCTAGCCCGTCATATAATAAAAAAGGAAGAATTTTTGTATAGATACACATACTTGGGAGTAGGTACTTTCACTATCATATCAGACAAGAGCCTACCAAATAAAGCATGTAATAATTTACGTAAGGCTTTAAATAATAATGACTAATAAAAAAGTATGTTTTAAGTAAAATCTTATAATACAAAAGCGGTTATTTATTGAAAATTGTTTGCTACATTGCTATTGTTTAATACTCAAATTGCTCCTATAAATTACCATCTAGAATAATCTAGATGTACTCACAATCAAAAAGCCTCCCGTAGGACAAAGCGTCTGCTAAGGTACGTCCGTTTAAAGAGTTTACATTCAGCGCGTATTCCTGCTGGGTCCTATTCAAATGTCGTGAGGCTTTTATCTAAATTGAGCCTTCAATCGTCCCGGTTTTGTTCTACTGGAACTGATCGTTTGCGTTTATGTATTTGGGGGAGTTTTTGGGGTTCCACGTAACATTTTTGAATTTTGTTTTTGGACAGAACAATTTTCCATAAATTAAGTAAGCTGGTTAAGTTTC
This sequence comes from Microceris miodesmiata, assembly GCA_018245735.1. Lineage (NCBI taxonomy): Eukaryota > Metazoa > Arthropoda > Insecta > Lepidoptera > Hesperiidae > Microceris > Microceris miodesmiata. The sequence continues at coordinate 12,586 of DWEC01000972.1, forward strand.
GATGTTTTTCGATTCGCCACGTGCGTTTTGTTATGACTTTTATGTTTTAGGATTTGTGAGCGTAGGTACTACACTCTGTATACCCTTCGGGGATTACAGGCATGAATTTACGTTACGTTTTTTTTTCATTTTACTATTAAGTATTTTGCGAGTGTTTAAACACATAATACACACTCACATGGTATCTTATGGTAGATTAGCGAGTACATACCTTTAATAAACAAATCTCTTAGGACATACACGACCATCTGATCCGTCTGAAGTGTACGTCACGAGAGCTTGTGTTATGGTGACCAGACGGCTGAAAAAATACACATATACATATAAATATACACTTGTATATATATTTTTTACATCCATACACAAAACAAATGCTTATGCTGATCATTTCAATATTTATTCAGCGTGGGAATCGAACCCATGAACCCCGGCGCAACAGTCAGATTCTATAACTACTACACTTGAAATATGAAGACAATTTTTATTTAATTATTTTGAAGTACATAATTTAAAGTTATCTTATATTATCCCATATTCCAACACTGGAATTATAATGGGTCGATTATAAAAAATAAATCTAATAATATCTTATATTAAGAGACATAAAAACACAACCGTATTGGATTGTGACAGCCATTTCATTTGATTCTGTCGATGTACGTATTCGTTTCATTTACGTTAATAATTATTCATATGCGTACACTCAAACATACTCGTACATAATATGTATATTTGCACACACAAACAATTGTTCATAAACGCTCACGCACACACGTGGATATATACGAGTATGTATACACGGAAATATTCTGATACACGTACGCGAAATTACACGAACAACACAGAATTAAACACGAGAGAAGATACAGCGAATACCAGAAGTATGTATTTGGGAAAGTGTTAACAGATGGTCGATTGGTTACAAATGTTTGATGATTGGGGGTTGCATTGCGTTCGATTCGATCTCGTAAATATTATGTGTGTACATTGTATACATTGAGTCCCCTAAAGTGTTTCTTTGTGATTTAATGTTCGGCTGTTTATTCGAAGAGGTGTAATTTTATCACAAATATTTGACAAAGAATGCGGTTTACAACGGTTATTGGTAAAATGTGGCTGAAATTATAGTAATTCCTTAAAAAATAAATTTGAATGTTAATGCAATCAATATTTCAAAGACCATACTTCTATAAATACCAAATTTGCGATTCTGTTTGGCCATAAACTGTGTCCTTCATTGACAGTATTGTCTTTAACAATGAGTCTTTTATTTTATTAAATGTAATATTTTATAATACACAGTATGCAATAGTTTCAAGAATTCTTTAAACTGCGCCGTGCGCGTAAGGTTTTGTAAAAAGGGATGCAAAGATGTCTTCTCCAATACTAATGTGCTTTAAGTATTATTACTGAAATTATTAAAACTCATGTCTTTATTCCTGAGGGCATGTCAAACAATCGGTATAAGTTGTTACCATCCACTATCGGAGACCTCTAGGCCCAGATATTAACTTTCAACATACATGTTGCTTACGAACATGTCTTCACGGTACATAGCAAATGCTGGGATTAAGTCCCAACACTCCCCGGAGCATATTACCAACTGGTAGGAACACTTATAGTTGTCATTCCCTGAAACTTCCTTGACGCTTATCGACTAAGTTTATACTGTCAAAAGTTGTTCATCTCCCACGGGACTCTTACACTTTGAAACTAAGCTTACGTGACCATAGCAGTTCTAATGTAAACAGAAACAAATTCATATCCGGCCATTGAAAGGGAGTAGGCGTCTATTACAAATTAAGAAAATATATAGAATATATCTAGAACTTAGAAGCATTCTAGACCAGTGTATTTTCGACACGTGTAAGCTTGATTTATTGCACTCGCGTAGAAGCGCGTTTGTGCTCGTTTGTTATATTGAAGTCCGAAATACAACGCACGTACATATGTATGTACATATACACACACACACATACACATGTATATATATACATGTGTGTGTGTGTGTATATATATACACACA
>DWEC01000973.1:0-14609 GCA_018245735.1 Microceris miodesmiata
ATATTTTCATAAGTATTTATTGACTAACTGTGGCTAACTATGACTAACTGTGGCTAACTATGACTAACTGTGTCTAACAGTTGTAACTACTGCCTGCTCGTTTGCTGCTTGCTCTTCCCTTTAGAAAGAAGCTACATTTGTATCCGACATAGTTGTAGTCTAACAGATGTTTGTTGATATTTGATTTCTGCAACTTAAACATAACATATCGAATGAAACTTTGACTACATTTTTAATTTCTAAATCTGGGTAAATGTTCAAGCGAGCTCATCTGCCGTAGACAAACCTACAATGTTAAAACATTAACATGTATGTATGTACATATATACCAAGTACTTATTGTCAAAGTGCGATGACATATCGTGAACTGGTTTGTTGAGTAGAGCAACGCGAAACTCGACTTACCCTAAGGCGGAGGGGGAGGGGGAGGGTTAGAGGGCGTACAAACCCCAAAGTACCTGTGCTATTATAGTTTTACGTCAGATACAGTGAAAAACTGCTGTTTGGTTATCGATTATAATAAAAGTTAGGTTGCAGCTCTTTAGTATGTTACACATTTTTTCAACATATGCATTAGATGCTTCAAATATATCCTGGACAAACATAATGAGTTAAGCGGCATCCCTGCTGCATTTTTGAGTGAAATTCAAATCCAAATGTGCACTTTCAGACTGATCACAAACACGGTTGCCCTTATGTATATGTATGTATTCATAAACAATATAATTTACTTATAAGCAATATAAAGATTAACAAACCTAAAGAATATTCGAGGCTATAAGAAAGCTCTTCATTTAGGCCTTGGCAAAGAATTGGGGACGAAGCAGACTGGACAATAGTTCCTTTCATTACGTCGAGTACATACGAATGAGTTGTTAATGAAAGTACGACTGAGGAATGTGTGGTCGCGGCCAATGTTCAGTAAGATTAATTATATTTATATATTAATTTATTTGTTTTTGATAATAACATTATGTACTTAACAGTTGTATTCTCTTGTAAAGATTCAACTTGTAGATATCAGATATTCTCACAACACAATTATGCTTTACTGTAAAACAGGGTTTATAGCATTCGGTGTATGTTTAAGTGACAGATTTTCAATTTACCAATATACGTATATAATCAAATATAGTAAATAATAAAAATTAAAATATACATGGGATTATTTGCTACTATACAATTATGAGCACAACTTATTGAATTCTATTTAAATTTTTTTTTCTTCCAAATGTAGCAATTTAATTGAATGCCATTTGCCAATGCCAATGCCATTTAAAGTCAACTTTTTTGTAGATGTTTCTAGAACTCTATATCTATTTACCACTTATATGTATATTAAAATATTCATAAATATATATTTTAATTATAAAGCATAAAAAATCAATTGCAGCACTAATGTAATCCGTGTCTAACCAGGCACGTTTAAGTTACGACAGAATTAAACCATCAAACAACTCTATAATCAGTACTTACTCAACGACTTACTTAATGACTTAATCATATCCGACAGCCTATATTTATATGCTAACGTATGTCATTATATATTTGTCAATAATTTGTCAAGTACATTTGTCAAGTTAACCGATTTTATAATTATGCAGAGACGATTTAATACCAGATTATCCGTTTATAACGTTTGTATATGTTTGCGATCGCTTTCTGTATAAACGCATCCTCATTTGTACATACTCGCTAAATGCATTTAACTTATCAATTTGCCAACTTCAAGTTATATTTTCATGTAGGTATTATAATATTCGCCTCAAACTCTATATTTACGAGCTACGACTTAGATGGACGACTTTTTCATATATCTCCTCGTCGATATTCTTAAAAACATTAAGTTTTTAAATGTATTTGTATTTTACAATTTGAATTGGTAGTTATCAATGCTGTATTATAATAAATAAATCAGTAGATCTTGCTTCACTTCAAAGTGAGAGTCGTATATTGTTTATTGACAAAATAGATATACAAACTTTAATTAGCTTTATTAGTATTTAATTGTCACAATATCTAAATAGTCTCCAAATTATATCCTCACCAAGTACTTACACGATTATATTTAGTTGAAGTCGTATGATTTAAAAAGCGACCATTCGCATACTATTTATCAAAAGTGCATAATTAAAGAGCAACGAATCGCATCCGTTATTTAGCTAAATTACAGAGTAACAATATGCAGTATGTCAATAAATTTACGCTATTAAATTAACTATGGACGTATGGTTAGCGTGACTCGTTTTATCGGTAATATCTAGGCAGAAATGGCCCTAATATCATAATATTTTTTGCTTTTATTATTTTATAAATGGGTATCTAATTTGTTTTTTTTTTATTTCAACTTTGATTGATTGATTTAATTGATTTGTTAGAAAGTAATTGCCGATTGAAATCGCTAAAATTTAAAATAAAATTGAGAAAAATTATAGGTGTGACACAATAAAAGAAGTAACTTGTCAAATAATGCAAATATTATTGTATCCAGGAGTTGAATCTTTTCTAGAGTATACCCTAACGCAAACATCGAGCATAAATTAACGTATTTATAGATCATTTTAACTTCCAATAATTATGTTCTTTCATCGACGGAAAAGGAACTTAGAACCACATTTCAGGAATTGCCCTTTGAATGTTGGATCTACGAGCTAACCAATGTTATTGTTAACAAACAAAAATATTTATATCAATAATATTTTTGGTTCAAGCCAACGGGCAGTCTATCTATCTATCTTATATTTACAGTCTTAATAATTTTCCGGTTTCTAATAAGAACGCTGTTTAATCTTATTCGCCAGAATTAGAAGCCAGAAAATTATAGCCAGACAATAGGCGTAGATAGTATCAGCGAAATTAACGAAACACTGTTCCATTCATAATATCCATAACGCTGTAGTTGACAATACTTGTCAGCGTCGTTCGCGCCAAAAGAGAAACTTTTTACTTTTTTAATTTCTCGAATTACACTGACCGCTTGCACTTGCCGCATCATTCAGCCAGAAGTAATTCAGCTGGCCAAGTCGGCCATCTTGTGGGCGGGAACTGTAACATGATATGTAAACAAACGACGTCTTCACTGGCAGCCTATTGTTGATAGTTTAATTAATCAGCTTGTTTACGGAAAGGCGAACAGCTGATGAACGTTCATGTCTATTGTAATATCGAACGCTGACTATAAATATCTCGCTTGCTTCTAACTTATCAGTGCCTGTGGAGCGGTCATTGTCAGTTTCGTTCGAAAATAGCATAGGTGGAGTACTCCAACGACAATATTTTTAGAACTATCGATCCTTTACAATATTACTATTCCACTGAGTGCTCTCAGCTTTCGACAGTTCCTAGAAATTTTACAGACACACAGTTAGATCTTATTACAGGAATACAGAGTAACAACAACGTTATATATCGTCCAGCTTTTAGTAAAGTTATTTGGCTTAATAATCTTAGGACTTGCAGCGTGTCAAGAGCATAGTATATTATGTTTAGTTAGGCATACTATTATATCACAAACAATGCGTCTCGTAAAATCGCCAGTCTTCATGTTCGCAAAACCGATTAAGAAAAAAGTTACTTAATGTACAATAAATTGCTCTTCATTTTTAAAGTTTTAAATAATATAGCGGCAACAACATGCCGCGGTTGACTGCTATGGACATAGTCCGTTGGCAACGAATTGCACAGAGAACTCTAGGAATAGGTCATTCAGTGTCAATTACATAAGTTAAAACCTAGATATTAGCTATTGTTACTTAATGTTCTAATTATCTACTAATATTATTGATAGAACTGTAGGATACAGTATTGGTGATAATAGCCCTATGACTAAACTTAATATCGGTACTATAGTTCAGTTATCTGATGTACCTTAAAGGACTTAAATTCGAAGCTTGCCTGGAAAGGATCGCTTCCCCGTCGATAATGTGTCTTTTTGTGCACCTCTCATTAAAATATCTGTTGCATTTATGTATTTACTAAAGCAAAAATAGCAAAAAATAATTTTGCACGGCCAATATTTATTTGTTATGAACAATCCTTTGTGCCTTTGGCTGCTCATCTTGATGGCATGGCACAGATAATTCACAAGAAATTAAAGTACCTAGTAATGGGAAAAATGAAAAAAAACGTAACATCACGCCTATAATCCCCGAAGGGGTAGGGAGAGGAGTGTAGTACACCCCCACGTTTCACCAGTTACGTTTACGTCCCATGGAATAGGTGGTGATCCTATTGCCATAGGCCGGGCATAGATGCAAACTCCGAGTCACTACTAGAAATTTCAAATTAGAAAAATCCAATTGTATTCGACCTGGGATATGAATCCAAGATCTCCCGATCGGCAGTCGCGCTTGAAACCATTGGGCCAACGAGGCAGTCAAAAAAATAAAATTCTTTTTTTATCCGGATGGCTGACACTATTATAATTATAATAAGTTTGTTTTCTTTCTGTTCTTTTTTAGAGAACTTGTTTTGGGATGTTAGAGATATTACGTTTTCAGTCACTCTTTCACTTCACAAAAATGAAACATTTTATTTATGGCTAAATTTTTTGTTTTAGTGTAAGTACATAGTATAAAAATTACCTGTAATTAAAAATGTTTTTTTAATAAACATTATGATATGTATCTTCTATTCGAGGATGGATATTATCGGGTTTTCCTAACTTAAAATTCCTAACAGTAGCTCGGAGTCTGGACTAGTGCCCGGAGTATTGCGATAGGCTCTCCTCCTATTTCCTGGTGTACCATACAACACAACTGGAGAGATGTTGGAGCGTACTACAGTCTTCCGCTTCGAGGATATGCAGGCATGGTGTTTTTTACATTTATACTTCTATACGTCACATTTATTCGCCTCTACAAGCATTTTTTTTAACTATACGGACTAATAAATTAACACAAATAAATCAGTACCAGTTTCTACCGCCTACATTTCCACCGACAGTAGATCACCATACCCAGAACCGGCAGTAAAAGTAGCATGTGGTGCTACCATACAAACACATACACAGGGTAGTATACAGGGTGAACATTCCGAGTGAGACATGGACTAGCAGGATTAGCCTATTTGTGTGGTTTGTATCTATCCTTTATTTACGTAAAAATCTAGGTAGTTTGTACTAGAGACGAACTTAATATCCAATGGCGTTCTTTAGCAGTAAATCCTTGATGATGGTGGAAAATGGTAAACTTTAGTTACTGATCCTTGTGGATTTAATTCTTCACCAAGACAATCATTTCAGAAACTATTCACATGTACCTATGTATTCATTATATGAACAATCGTCGTTTGTCAGCTGCCTGGTTGCTATGGTAAAGACTTCCTAGTTTAAAAATATTAGTTCCATCTAATTGCTCATACCTATAATGAGCTTTGACGGCCATTGTCCTATATCTATCCAAAATAGATCATCATCAGCCTACTACGGTCCACTCCTGGGAATAGGCCTGTCCTAAAGGACTCCACTGAACTCGATCTTCTCAACTCTACGTATCCAAAATGTACTCTAATATATTCTTCTCATATTACATTTGATATTATAATAAAAAAATCACAACGTTCATTTTTAACATTCCGATATTGCTACAGTCTTAAGAAATTTCTGTCACTGCAGTGACCCAGTTTCGATGGATCGCTTCACATAAACGCATCAACCTGTATACACTGGACACAATGCGTACAGCGCAGCGTGTCCGTGCGTGAAATGTGCCAGTGCATCGATGTCGATTAACTAATTGCTTCTCAACATGTCGGTTTTCTCTTCAACATGAAGATACGCAATGACATCCACTAGTTGACGTTCTCAATTGTATTGTAATCTTTGGAAAAAACTACCAATAGAAGTAGTAAAATGCTTGGAAATTAAAAATTTAATAATATATTTACATTTGTGTAAAAGCGTGTGTTTTATCTGGATGTAAACTTATCTTTATAAGTGGGTATTTAGAAATGTACATAATATACTATTTAGTTTATTAGATTTTGACTATTTTGAAAATATTCAGGCTAGTTAGAATCAATTTGTCGAATGTTAGTTTTCTCAAAAGAAAAAACTTTTATCGTTATAATCATTGTGCGTTTAACCGAACTAATCAGCCTAAATTAGACACTAATTTATATAACTGTTAAAAATATTTTTGCTTAAATCGAGTGAAAACAATCATCCCGATAGAAATTGTATTGTTGATAATTTTATGGAACGGATTCAATCTATGGAAAATCCAACATATGTGCATATGGTAACCCTGTGTATAGCTACACGTCCAGATAAAAGAGAAAGCTAGAAATCGATTCTCAGAACCATTATTATCAGCTAGCTATTTACGACGTGTTATGGAATCACTTCAGCAGACCGTGGACCGGCCACTTTTTGTCGATTACTAGAATCGTATACCTTTTCATCACGCAACGTCAGTAATGCATCATTCCATATTTCGTTACAGTTCAACGCTTGTGTTTTAACAGTCGCTGTAAATTAAATGCACTGCCTCGTTGGCCGAGTGGTTGCAGCGCGACTACTGATCAAGAGATCCTGGGTTCGACACCCGGATTGGGCAAAGTATTGTAGACTTATTCTAACTATAAATCGCCAGTTAGTAGCTCGGAGTGTACATTTGTTCCCGGTGTATGGCAATAGACACCATGTCATGGTATGACGTATAACATTACTGGTGAATCATGAGAGTGTACTTAACTAAAAGGAGTCGAAGGGGTAGGCACAAACATACCCAAAAAACACCCAAATGTGTCAGTTCCCAAATAATGGTGTCTTTCATCCTTAGTGGAATATTCATATTGTGTATCTAACACCTACATGGTATCCACACACATATGTAACTACAATGTTACTATGTACGATGTACAAGGACAGTAAACTACTAGTTGAGAAAAGGGAGTTCGCTAGTGGATCAGCAATGGACGTTAACGAACTAACTATACCGTCCGATCACCAGTTCAATATTGTGTTGCCCTTATACCGTAATACGAAGATGCCATTTGATAAGATGTTCATTTTAGCCCTTGACAGCTATTGCGTTCTTGCGATGTTTTTTTCTACCTTTAAATTTTAAATTCTGTACCAAAATATTCCATATGATTTTGGATTTTTTTGACTGAATTCTAAGCTATGGCTCCGAATTTATATTTAATTTTTTACATTTGTTATTTTTCTTGATATCTTACAAAATAAATATATTTATATATATTTTTTAATAGGATAATTTCTGCATTAATAATCTCTAAAAAGTTCTTAGTTGACACTAGATTTATATTAGAATAGATTTTTGTAATATATCTACATAGGTTCCCCATAGCAAGACTGTTTTAAAAAAAATTAACGATCAAATATCACCCAACAGTCTATTACGACAACTACTTTTCATTACATTCCCCTTGTTGGTAATAATAATTCAGTCAAAATTTCTTATTCACGATATACCATAAAAAAGTGTGTTACTACACTAATGCTGAGAGAATAAATTCATGGTTTCCCATCAATAATTCATAATCGACTAATTTTATGTCTATATTGTCTGACTTGCACACACTGAGGTGACCTTTGCATTAAATTCATGCCAGTGTAAGTCCCATCAACGTTTTTTGTTCCACGTACGTGTAGTTTTAACTATTTATTAACAATACACGGGCGGTAAAAAGTAAATTTGCTATGAACACTCGTTTACTTGGAACACAATGAATATTAAATTCGTGCGCACTCACTGGATACGTAGCGCTGGGGGTTAATGCACATTAGCGCAAAAATATCACTTTTTACGTTAAGGAAGTACATTTATTTAATGCACGTTAGAGTCGTAAATTGACAATTAACATATAAATGTCATTTTTAAGTACAAAGCGTATGCAATGGACTTTATACCTGTGTGTCATATAGTTATTTAAGGGTGTTTGTTTAGTTCTTTCGTTAATTAAATGTAAGTATTCATGTTTTAATTTAAATAGAGTTATATTATTGCTAATAAATGTCCTTAGAATGTATAACAAAATCTGATACCTAAAGGTTTTTTCGTGCTGCATAAACGCCGGTGTAGTCATTGAGCAGATCTCAAATTATTGGGTAGAAGTTGATAGATTTCTCACGGAATATAAAAACCGTAGTTTTCAAAATAAGGTGTAATTTTTGACAATGATTAATAAAATAAATCGCTTATAGATATTTTGAGAACCAACTATACAAATATTGTAAAGCTCAGTGTCTTGTTTGTTCGCCCTAATATCCAGAACCATCAGTCGCTGATTTACGAGAATTATTTACTGTATAAAATATTATTCCTTAGAAATGAAAGTTATTCAATATAAAGACAGTTTTATATTTAAACTTTGTCTTTTACAGCATATTAATTGGACCCATAGATTAGGAGATAACGTTAAGTTAAAATAATTCAGAACTCTGCTAGCGTCTATGTCTATGGTACGTGCGGCGCGGAGCGGCAGAAGCCAATACGAGACCATGTGAAAAAATTATAAAGATATTGTCTATGCTAAAGTACCGTGTATTATCTATTTGTGTATGAAACCGCGAAGTACAGCTAGTTACAGACATAGTGGTCTATTAACGCTGGTCATTATACATATGACTGTATATCATGTTTCGGGGCTATAAATTTTTTTTTCCGCTTTTTACTATCAACAGTTATAGCTATCACCGATCCAGTTGACTGACACAAGTATGCGCGTAAAAAATTAAAAAAAACTAAGTATACTAAACGTATGTGGCAATTACTTCAAATACAATTAAAACTAGCAACATTAAATACAGATTAAAGTGCTAAAAGTATAATCGTATCTTCTTTATATCCTTTTCATGTTCATTTCAACGCTTTAAGCGCACATAAAGCATTTTTTTCCCCGCTTAAAGCGCTCGAATCTTATCTCTCGAACAAATCGCTCCAAAGTTGGAATTGTGAAGTTTTAACAAGGCCTCGCCGCTAAATTGTTCTGTTTATTACTTTTAATGAAACAAACACAGATTGATACAAACGTTCCGTCATAATTCTTGACGGTGTCTGTAAGTTATTATTTTGATGAGATTTTGTGATAAGTAGCGATTTCTATGCAAGTTGGAAGACTCAACACTTGGATTAAAGAAAGCTGATATACTCAATGATTTAAGCGCGAGTATTCATTTTTCATTTAAATGGTTTTTGGATTTTTTGCATATTCTAATACCTAATTGTAATATTAGTTAATTTTAACAATACACATATTGTGGTAGCTAGCCGTTTGCTAACATTTGGTACAGCTTAAATATGTATATTCTTCAGGCGTCCAATTGTGAAACAAAAGGTTCAATGATGACTTATTTGTAAGTCTACATCTCGTTTAATTGCTGACCACTAAGAAAAACGTTTTTGTCTAAATAAATACCTTTATATTTGTCGAATGTAACGACAGTATGTAAATCTATTATGAAGTTTCGATTCTTATTTTCTGTTTATCAGGCGGGGCGCAATTAATATATGGTCTGAACGATTAACTTGTACGGCAATCATATACATATCATATCAGACATAGACAAATGTACCTTACACTCTGCCTATCCCTTCGCTAAAATACATGCGTAATATTATGTTTATTTAATAGAAAAATTCTAAAAACTTAACAGTACGTATGAAGACATACTCGTATCGTTGAAGTAGCAATAGTTACACTTGTCACATCTTGCTAGAGAATTATAAATTGATACTGATAAGCGTGTGAGTATCACACGCTCCCCTCAGCCTCCGGTCTCGCGAAAATCAGCCCGGGCTTTGCCCTCGCCCGAGTTTAAGGCCCCTATAGTTCCAAATTAGTCTACCGTCTGTAGACCAGCTGAGCTGTTTGTGTGTGTGTTTTTTAAAATCGTTCGACTATCGACCACGAGGTAATGAAATTTTAATTAATATTCTATAGGTTTTAATAATTATATATATGATAAAATTATTTTTGAATATTTTGGAATATTGATATTGAGCAATATTTTTTATGCATACCTAATATTATTCAAGTTAACTGACCCACAGTCCTGTACGAGATCGGTTGCATGTCTATGGGTGGTAATCGTTACTTGTGATTGCTGTTTGTTCATTTTAATCGTAAGTTATCATAAAAAAATAATAATTATAAATCGCTACTTCTTGAAAAACGTAGATTCATATAACTCTAAGTTTCATTTAATTAAAAAAATAAGCAAGTACTAAATATGTAAATATATACATAAGTAAGCGTCTAAATAAATCTTTATTTTATTTTACTTATCTTTTAGTATTAGGTCAGATGTTTGTTATTATCTTGCAATTTTTCGTCAATTTTCGGCCTATTAAGTTCGAAATCCACTTTTCTCATCAAAGAGATTTTCGAAGAAAATTGTTATCGTGTTCATATACTGTAAATGGTGCGTGTTCGATTCTTGGTAATTGTAAATAAGTCATTGTCAAAAAAATTAATGAACTGAGTTATTCCTAGCAACAATACAGATATCAAAATAAAGAAGCTAGACTATAAAAAAATACAATATTTGTGCAATACATGGAGTATTGCATAAATATTGTATTTTTTTTTAACCATTCAAATTTAACCATTAAATTTAACCATTAAATTTAACCATTCAATATCACAGTACTTATTTAAAATATGCATCTTTAGTGTCAGTCTTTAAAAGAATGAATTTTTAAAAACCAGTAACTCAATAAAACCCATATGAAATCCACATTAGTAAGACATGATACGCTGTAATTAACAAGACATGTAATTTTTAACTACATGTCAAGCAGTGCAGTTATTTTGCGTTGGGAGATAAGTGAAACCGCGGCTCCGTACCCTCTCCCAGGGGAAGCGAATTGGGGGAGAAAATTATACTCATCTCGCAATTAACTAATCGTCGGGCTCACTCGGAATTTGGCTTTAATTTACCGATCTGTCTCCGCGGCGGCGGGTAAGCGACGAGCGATTTAATAGCATCAAAAGATCAAAATGGATGGCATCTTAACAAATGAATTTACTGGAATATAAAAAAGTATCGCAGGCATTCTCTAACAATCAACCCTTAGACTTCGTTATCATAATCGTTACAAACACTTCTGTCGTTCCAAAGTGAATCATAGCATTTTTTCTTAGAATGAATAAGAGCAAGACTACCACACTAGCCAACTACTTTTTAATAGTCTTTACACACCTTAGCGAAATTTATAGTAAACTCTACGATGTAAAAATGTTTTGACAATATTCGCCTTCGCCGTTAGAGCAAATACTACTTATAATAAAGTGTATACCTAAAATTGTTCTATTCACAAGGACGGCAATATTCACAGTAATTATTATTATTCGATTGAGAATTTTTCTCATGCATCTCGCTTCTCTTTACTCGCCAGCGTTCAAACAAATCCCTTACAAACGCTTTCCCATGTTCGCGGGAACTTAAACGGGAATATGTTTTTTTTTATAATATTAAACGTACCAAATGTATTTATTGAATTAATTTGAACCTTGTCAAAAATATTAACTACAAATAAATATTCATTGTTATATTAATAATAATAATTGTATTATTAGTTAGTAGGCCATTGATATTTATTGGTCACGTTAATAATTCTTAAACAGTTTTGTTATATAGCACGTTTTCTAATAAAATTAGCACTCATATTAGCATATTTATTGAGATGGTTATTTGTCTTTCCGACACGTTTTTACGGATAAATTATTTTAAATAGTAAACACTTATACTCCTTAGGCCAACAACTGCATATACGAGTATAGGAAATTCAGTTAGGAAAGACAGTTAGTGTCAATAGTCCTAATATTATAGTCCTATTCGAGGTTAGTTTTAAGAAAGATAGTATCAACAGTCCTAATTTTATAGTCCTATTTGAGGTTAGTTGCAGATGTTCATGGGCTAGAGTTTTAACTAATGAGACTTGCTACCTGCTGGTTTGTTAACCAAAGTTGTTAAATAGTAAAATTACAATGAAATCCAGCGACTGCGATTTCTCTGCAGCGTGAACTGTCTGCGGCCGCTTTTTCGTAAAATATACGGATAAATATAAAATATACGGCTATACGGAGTTATACTCTTTTAGAAGGTTTCATTAACTTCCCTCAGAAGTCCATAAAGAAACTTAAAAATATTCCTAACCTTACTATTGATTGTTTTCTATGCTCCTTATTTTGTCGTGAAAGCCGTGAAATAACAAATTAAAAAGGGAACGGTTCTATATTTTTTACTTGTTTACAATCGTACACTTCTCCCTCCAGGATCTATTTCTTTATACTGATAATTTCTAACCAAAAGCTGTCTGGTAGAGATCGCTTAGTACTAGCGATATCACAGTGTTTTACACATTATGTCTCTACATTTATATAATTTTGTATTGCTTTAGTTATATTGTATTTGGTGTATAGAAAAGAATGGTTATAAGTTGAATAATACATTTTAATGATTATACGTTCGATCGTTACTTTCATTTATACTTAAGGTGTTAAAATCCCTCAAACAGCCAAATCGTTACTTAATTGAATTCAATAATCCGACAGACTTATTAGGATAATGTGGGATTGTTTCCAAACGAGATGCGTTAAAAAATACATCTTGTCATTTAACTATGGAATAAACGAATTAATATTAAATACTCATAGATTACGACCGAAAATTTTACAAGTGGAATTAATTACTTTTTGCTCTTCGAAGCAAAAAGCTTATGAAGATTTACCGTCAGCTACCAGATATGTAAGAACTGCTTTGTAACTTCATCATCATCATCATCATCATCATCCTACTCCCGTTCACTGCTGGACATAGGCCTCTCCAATAGCACGCCACTGAGTTCGATCTTCAGCTCTTCGCAACCAACCACTGCCAACCACTTTGTAACTAAAGAAGACAAATCAACCCAGCTAATTATTAATTACAGAAATTCACGTAAACGAGTGCATGAAGCATGTAATTATAAAGTACAAAACAGTTTAAAAATATAATCAATTTTCGATATAATAAGAAAGTCGCAAAAGCTCTCCTTAAATATTAAACCCAATATTTACTTAAACCACTAAAAGTATACAATTTGTTAAAAAGACAACAGCGACAATAACAGACAAATGAAGAAAGAATTAAAAAACTACAACCAACCTCTAACCTAATACAAGACAAGCCAATAACTATTAAGAAATGAATTATCAGTTTGTTACAGACAAAAACCTAGTAAAATGGCGAGTCTGAAAACAAAGACGGGTATAAGAAAATTGGTACGTTTTAAAACCTATCCAAGGTTCCCGTTTATTGATCGGACGCCCCAATGAGGCGAAGCACATGTTCTAGCGAATTTCTAAGGCACGTTCATGTCGCGTGAGTGGTGCATGCGAGCGTACAAGTCACCTGGGAATCTACTCGCCCACCTACCACAAAGACATGCTAGCTCGCGGCTCAGGAAACAGCTAATATACTTAATTTTAGCAGCTTTTGTTTTACGGAAATCCATTGTTATTAAAAGCTGACGTTACTTCCCAATAATCGGCCAGTATTGTACGTGATGAGTATTGTAAAGTTATGAGATATGAAAAATGGAAGCATGTGTGTCTATACAGAGAAGGTTGATTTTCTCTTTAATAAATTTCATTTCAATTTATCGCATAGCGAAATATCGACTCTATTATTCTTTATTATTATACCGCGATGTCAGGTATCACGTGACGTACCTGACGCTAACACCTGAGATACCAAACTTTATTACGTGAGGTCGTAGATCAAGAACCAAATAGATCCTGTACTAGTTGTTGTTGGGTCAAAAGTATCCAAATCCAGCGTGCATGTAAAATGAGTGATAAATGTATGCAGAAAAAGCACATTAAATCGGCAAGAGCAGACCTATCGACTGTACCGATTGGTTTAAAAAAGTAAGAATATACGCTTAAATAAGAAAGACACCGGACGTACATGATATGACGTACTATATATACGTATGAGGAGCGTTGAGTATGTTCGTCAGCGCTGCCCTTGCGCTGTCCGCGAAATTACGCGCGCTTCTTCAATCTGCATACATGACAATTCATTTAACCTTCAATACGCGCTCCGGTGACATCACCCAGCTTAAAACTTGCGCCACACAGTGCTGTTTTCTTAATTTTATTTTATTAAACATCTCTGTATTGTATTACCAACATTACATGTTCTGAATTCGTTTTTTTTCACTTTAATTACCAGTTTATTAGAAACTAAATCTAGTCTGGCCAATCCATTAATTCTGCTTTGATTAATGTTGTTTCAGTCGTACTGTGAACTGCAATATGCTGCTTAACAGCAAAAAGGCGAGGGAAACCGATTCAACGAAACCCCTTATACACGTTGCTTTTCGAAAAGACAATGTGAATAACGTACGTGGGATACATAGCACTCAGTAGAACTAGATACGACACGTCTAAATTGAATTCTCTACCGTTTCTGGTATTTAGGATTTATCAATTTTCAATCTAGTGCAAGGGTTTTTAATTTTTTATCACCAATATTTTTAAATACGTATCTAAAGTACCTAAAAAAATAGTAATAATACCAAAGAGAAAATCTAAGAAAATATTCTCCAAAATTAAATTACGTAAAAAAACTCGAGTCGAATTAAAAAAAAAAT
>DWEC01000974.1:0-14607 GCA_018245735.1 Microceris miodesmiata
GGGGGCAGTTGACCCCCTGAGACTGCCCGGGTAATGAGGGAATCCTCGAGGCCCGTACGCTCGTAGCCATGCGGCGATTTTCCGCCGCGGTGTACGAACGACTACTTGATGATGTTTGTGGCATGACAATGAAAACCAGTCCATCCGAACAGTTAAAATCCATTTAACGATTTGCAACCGTAACACATTTAAATAAAATTAATGCGTAAAATCTGATATTATATTGAAATACGCAATAAATAAAACTATTAAAGTATGTGTAATTAATGTCACGAAGAAATCTGCGTGACAAAATAGCGAAAGGGAAGCGTGATGAATGCAACAAAAGATGGCGCCGCGTGCGGGCAGTTGCCGCCAAAATGTGTGTCAACTGTCAACCACACGCGGCCATAAATACTTCGCGCTTTTTTAATTATCGGAACAGATAAATTATGATCCTATTTAGGGATGATCACATATCGTCCTATAAATAATGAAACAATTGTTTTCTGTTTATTCATTATCAATATCTATTAACAACCGACATTGTGTCTTCATTTTATATAATTAATTAGAACAATATTAAATTGAATAGTGTTTGTGTATTGATAAGTTATAATCAGTCTATTTTAATTTATTAATTATTTGAATTTAAATTTATCTTTGGTACTTTAAATAAACCACGGCAATACCAACAAAGTATTAATTACCCTTTTTGTACTTAAGATAATATGATAGGTATTTCATACTTGTCGTTTTTTGACTGTACAATACACTCGTCTTTAAATCGGTTTGTAAGTTATGTATAACACAGTTATGTTATATATAATTGTTAAAAATTATGTAGGTGGGTACCTACTTGTATTTATTACATTCTGGGCACGTTTTAAAATTGTAATAATAGCCAAACCGTTTCCTGATGTGATCATTATTATCATTAACGCTTTCGTTGCTCCAACATTGAACATGAAGCTTGGAATGATCAGAATAAGGATATTGCTTACTAGTCTGGACACGTGCACCTTAACTAAATTCGAATTCCTCACTTAACGTTATGGAAATGGAGTTTATTGAAATGTCCTATATTATATTGCTTGACAAAGTTTCCCTCGCCATTCAGCAAGTGATATTTAATCTTAAAACGCATACCTATTTTTTGTAAAGACGTGTGCGCCATGCAATTTTTATTTCCAAAATGTGGAGACAATTTCAACGTTACCACAACGTCTTGTGTCATAGGTGTACCTACTAAAGTAAAAAATGAATTGTCTATGACAGACAAAAATAATACTTATAAAAGTATAAAAGAAAAATTCAACAAATACAGAACAACAAAGTTAAACCTCCTACAATAATTAGTCTGAAAGCGTGAACCAGTATCGTTTAAATTGTAAAATTATTGCCCCAGCCCTTGTTTTTCTTTCACCCTTCTGCATTGCATTCGACACGCCGAAGGGGTAGCGTCAAAACAAAATTAAATATTCTCTATTACTTTAAGCAACTTGATTTTTTAAAAGCCAGTAATTATTTAAAATGATCGCTGCTAGCCTGCTTTTCTTTAGGAATATTAAAATCTTATTTCTTATTAAAGTTTTCTTTGTTTCTATCTATATACATACATACATGATTTAATGATTTACTGGCGTATCCTATTCTAAAGTGGGACGTATAAACTGCTTACAATGCTTACTCCTTCGTGGAAATACAGGTGTGATGTTATGATACGTTGTAAAAAATAAAGAACGGAAGTAGGTAATTAGGTATTCACCAAGCATTTCAAAATTTTTAAGTATCGGCGCGGATAAAGAATACATCTCCAGACCCTATGCCGGGATAACAGGACTTCGTAAGAAGTGATTAAGCGTTGTGCTAGTAGGTGGTGGTATGATCCAGTCGGCGTGGGCACGGTTACATGCCCTGGCCACCTACGAACAGCAGCGTAGTAGGCGCGATAAGCCATGCTCTGCGTTCTCTAACCCGTACGCCCAACGTGGCGATTATGGGCAAAAATCCCTCAAGGGAGACCTATGTTCACCAGTGGCCTTAAATGGGCCGGTAATTATCCTAAAATATTCCATTAACACGATTTTACGCTTTCATTCTATTATAAATGGTGGTTTATAAGTGGTTTTAATCCGATTAAACCAATAATGGCCAAACTCCATTACATTCATTAAAAAATAAACCTTCCCAATACGAAACTCAATAGACCTTCTATAGGCTACTTCTAACAGCGAAATATAATTCATACAACTCGCGCTTACTATCTTTTATTACTCAAAATACTTCAGAAAATTACACACGGTTAATTAAACTTTATTGCCTAGAATTTTAAGTTTAATATAGCTTAAATTGGTGATGGTAGTTACGATGTACAGCTGCGAGGGAGTCAGCCAATAACAATAAGGGGGTGTGGCTAATTTCAAAATTGGAACGCGTTTTTTCTTCTGTACCGCGAATGCTTTTTCTTCTAATTTGGCAGCAGTCTTCGCACGACCTTCAAGTGGAATGGACGTCGACTCCATTATTTTCGTTACAAATTGTATGAATTCTGTCAGGTTATTCAATACAATCGTTGCTTTTGTTGTTTATTTATAGATCGTAACTAATATTTCGTTTTGTTTTTCTGACACATCTATTGAGCAGGGAGTCGGATTAAGACAGTTTAATTATTATACGGGGTAGGCAGAATGGTAAAAACGTTCAAGTTACATATTACTGTAACTTTTTTTTCATTTTTTTCTCTTCTGATTCCGCGTTCGATATATATCTAACTAGGGCAAGTATTTAAGTAATAAAACATCTAGAATTAGTTATCATTGCTACCTTTAGCTACGTGAGGCTTGCATCTCGAATTAATGCACTTTCTCGTGAGACCAGTATCATTGCTATTGTTAGAATGAATTATCATTTTACTTATGGTAAAATATTTAATCTGTAATTGCTCAATGAGCCGCCTCATTATATATTTACTTACTTCTTATTATATTTTCTCCTCCTTTTTCCCTGCTCGCGGGTCCAGTGCTTACTAAATTGCAGTCATATTTAATAACCACTGGACCCAGGGACCGGAGTCATGGGTTCGATTCCTACTCAACACAAACATTTGTGTGAAGCACAAGTATAAGTAAGTATGAATATTTGTATATAATATGACATTAGACTTACGCCTCTCTCCATCGTGGGACTTAGAAAATAACAGGTATCTGCACTCCTTTGTTTACCACTTCGAGAACTATAGACTTGAAGGTATATATGTATTATTTATGTGTATACATGTGGTTTAGCAGCTGTCTGGTTACCAAAACAGGATTTCTCTATAGTTTAAAATCAGATGACCGGGGTTGGCAATCATCATCATCATCATCATCATCATCATGGTCATCACGTTAGCCTCTTTCGCTCAACTGCTAGATATTCTCAAGCCTTTCCCAAGGTGTGCCACAACACTCGATCCTCCACAGATCTGATCTCTGTATGGAAATGTCCCAAGATATATATTAGCTGTACACCCGCTACGCCGCCTACGTCCGTGCTACAAGCGTAGTTACTGCTACGGATAACGTAGCATTTCAATTACACAATGATTTATTGCTGTAGTTTAATTTTTTAAAATATATTTCTAATTTAAAACGTCGAATGAACTATTTAGCTTATTTTAAGAACCTCACTTATTTAGCTTTAAGTATAAGTACTTCTTTACTTGGATTTAAGTGGCCATTGCGATCTGTAACCATTTTGTATAGTTGTATCAAGATTCTTATTGAAATCTGTCACAGTTCTAAAGTCGAAAGTAAATCGTTGTCCTAATATTATGTCGAAATATTTTAAATATTACCTGTCGGTGTTATAAATTGATGTTACTGCGAGACTGAGTGCACTGTGTAGGGCGAGAATAGTTTTATTTTTCTAGATTCTTATAATTTTATCTATAAAAATATAAACATTTTTAATGGCCTGTCTCGTTAGTCTAATGATTGCAAGTGCGACTGCTATTTAAGAGGTCCTGGGTTCGATTGCCGGGTGGGGTTCTATTAGGTTTTTATTACTGAGAATTTCTAGTAGAAATTTCTAGCAGTGACTCGGAATCTGATATACATGTCGGTGTATGGCAATAGGCCCACCACTTACCTACCCCATGGTGGGACGTGAACATAACTGGAGAAACGTGCGAGTGTGCTGCACTCCTCTGCCTTTTATTCGGGGAATAAAAGCTCCAAATATTACGCATTTTTAGTAAATTAACCAAATTTTTTTATTATGGTTTTACTGTTTACTTTAATTTTAAAAGTTGGTATACATGTGTACAATGTATGACAATTAACGATACAAAAATTACACACCCTTTTGCCACTTCATTGCTATAAAAAAATCGTTCCGTTCGAACGAGATCGCGAGTGTCATATAAACTCCATAATAATTCTCCAGAACCGAAGATGGTCTTATTATATTCTTTTAACCAATGAATAAAAGCTCACATATAAACAGAAAATACTTCTAATACGGGTCGACGATTACTTGAAATCACTCAAATGTCAACCTTATTTGTAATAACAATAGAGTTCATAACGCTCTTGCCGGTGGTGTATTCGAAAATAGTTCGTAAGCCAACCGGTGTAACACGTGAACCGTGCGGCGTGCTGCAATTGCGTCCGTCTCCTAAAAAATCCCGCCGCAACTGAGGGGCGGGGTAGACCAACTTATAATGGACGCGTTCCCACAAAAGCGTGGCTAAAAAGCAATCCCAGTTCGTAAACCCGCCCCTTAAAGGACCACTCCCTTCAAGTCAGTCGAGTTTTAACCGCTGCGACACACACACGCGCTGCTATGACCGTCTGAGAGCTCGGCGCTACGTCCGATTCCGACTACCCTTTCGGTCCTCCTTTAACAATACTCATTTTTCCTCCCAGTGCAGTGTTTTCGGGTTGTTGATATAAAACCCCGCGACGTCCGAGCATGACCGTATAATGTACCCGACGGATAATTTAAAACATGGACCGTTGAAGTTAAACCCGTTCGTGGCGCAGAAGAACCTGGACCACAACATTATGTTGAAAACCATCCACAACCTATGCTATAACAAGACCAACGCGACACCCTTCAACATGACGTCCCCATTCCTCGTCGATAACATCCTCCACCAACAGAAGAACGTGAACTTCCATAATCAGTATTTAAATCAGCAGTTGGAAAACTATGTCCTGCAGCGACAAAATTTCGAAAACTCTAGAGACAATTCGCCGGATGTCGACGATTCGAAAATAGTCGAAAATGAAGATGAAACTCGTAATGATGGATCAATCGATGACAAAATTGAGGATGATGACTCGAAAAGCATCGAAGGAGACTATAACGCTGTGAAAAACGAATCAGCATATTACAATAATGAATTTTACCAGCGAAACGATGACATTAGGAACGATAAAGAAGTACTGAACATTCCTACTTTATCCCGGCGCTGTCATTGCGGATCGTTTGATTGTCCACCCTTCGCATGCAAGAAATCCGGGATACGAAGACTGGAGGAACTGGAGAAGAGGTTCAATTTAAACTATCAAGAGAACTCTGGCGATGAGGCAGACAAAGAGAGAATGAACACAGAGGATATGGTGAGAAGTTGTGAAGACTACACCGAGCAGAAGAAACCGCTGCTCAAGTTCAGTGTCAGTGCTATATTGGGAGATAGAGAAGATAGAGATCCAGTAAGGAGTAATAATGTAAATGGTAAGTTTTTTGTTATTTTTGAAAGAAAGAAAGAAATATATTAATATAATAATTTCTTTCTTTCTTTTCTTTCTTTCTCTCTTTTGTTATTTCTCATCTCATATGTAACAGCTGGGTTGTCTTAGACCTGCTAAAATTCATCAACGTCAAATCACATGCGTACGTTCGTTCGTCATCAGCCTATTTCAGTCCACTGCTGGACATAGGCCTCCCCCAATGAGCGCCATTGCACCCTCTCATCATCAATCACGTTCACTGTACACCGTAAATAGGAATGCGAGGTAGATTGATAAAAGAATTAAAAAAGGTTCTTTTAATACTCTTTTGAATAGTATGATACCTTTTTTATATGCGAGTAGGTATAGTGGTGTACTATACCGTAGTGAACATCTAAACGAACGAAGGGGAAGGCAGAGGAGTGTACTCGTATTACACTTCCACGTTTCACCAAGCAGATTTTATTAAGAATATTCATGCGTGCTCCATCTTAGGACACAACTGCGTTTTCCATCAGGCGGGATTACGGGCAAACGCTAGCCTATCATATGATAAAAAAATCTGTAAAGCACAGAAAATGTCATAAGTACTGCCCAGTTTAACCATTACAAATCACAGACCCTTGTAAAGAACTGTCATGGAACTGTCATGGAAATGTCATGGAACTATATGTCCCATTTGTACATCCAGTAACTTGCGAGATTAATTTATCTATGTTCGTCATATGGGTAACAAGGTTATCGATCACCTTGAATTTTATTTAAGTGGACAGATTACTAATTTCAGCAAGCAGTCCAATCGTCTAACAGTCTAAGGTAAAACAAACTATACGTACCTACTTATTTGTTAGGCCAAATATTAAAGATTATACATATATTTACATAAATATAGGCTTAAATCACGTAGGTTTTTCGCGATAATCGACTATGATTATGATAAAGTAGCCCGACTAGTTTCTAACCTATACAATGATCCTTCTTCATGAACTCCCGCCGATTGCATCCAGGTCACGGTTTAAAATAAATATTAACATAAGTCGTCTGCAGCCGACGGTTATATGAGTAGGACTATAAGAATAGGATGGTTAGTATCAGTTTGTCCGATTAGTGGAAGTTGTTAATAAGATTATTGTTGTCTTATTTTGTGTAGCACTTAGCTAATCATCATCATTCTGGAAATTTCAGTTCTAGTATAACTTCTTGCTAAATTTATGCGAGTTGGTATAACGTTACTCTTATGGATTTAGTTAAAGAAGGGGTTATAGTCTAGTAGGTTGAAAATCCGCCTCCCACTTGGGAGTACCTGGCTTCAGATACTAGCGTGCACCGCTACCATAACAATATTATATGCGTTCTAAGATTGCTTATAATTTGCAGTAAGTATATGTGGATAATACTTGCGTTTCTCGTTGTAAAAAGAGCCCGTGTCCTGCATTGATACGATAGTATTGTTGATTATGATTAATATTGTCAGCCGGTAGATGAGCAGAGAGTGAGGTCACATTTTTCAGGGTTATGTGTTTATGCCTCCCCACCTTTGTATTGAAGCTCAGGTCGGACTTCTTGGTGTATTAGGTGTTATTCATAAGTCTTTAAGTTAAAGAAGTTGTTCAGTGAAAGAAGTCTAAGTAAATAAGCCACTAAGTTAGGTTATTAATTAATAATTAGCCTTAATTAGTAAGTAAAAAAGTATTCGTGATTATTTCAATAATATTTGTACCGACAGGGAATCGAATCGCGAATGACCTTAGCGGTCACAGTCATTAATCACTGGACCAACAGGTCTGTTATCATTAACTATATATTAGAATAAAAATTAATTGTTCGTTTCTTGCTACGACGAGTTGAAGATCGAGCTCAGTGGCGTGCTATTGGAGAGGCCTATGTCCAGCAGTGGACGAACATACGAGGAGGCTGATGATGATGATCAGTTCGCTGCGCTACGGTGCAAGTAAAAGTTTTTGGTGATTAAAACTATTTTTATATCGTCCACGTTAAAAAGGATTCTTTTAATAATTCTGACAGCATCCATCTAAGAACTCTGAGAACATTAATCGTGAGAAAATTGCATAAAAGAAATAAACTGAAATAAATATTAACACGATAATAAATTCTACGTCTTTACGTAGAGTTTGAAGTGCATGTACATATTATATTCTATAATGAATTTTATTATTACTGATTCAGCGTGTCAGATCTGAAATAGTAACAGACAGCGAGACACAATTACTCTCCCATTGTATTAATTACTCTTTCTCATATTGTACATAATGTTCTGTAAAGCGTGTGAAGTCTGCCAATCCGCACTTTGCCAGCATGGTATAACATGTTCTTAATGCTTCTCATCCTGACAAGAGACGTGTGTTCAACAGTGAAGTGATAAAGGGTTAACGATGATGATGACAATGGAATTTATGCGAATTATGGAATTTTATTGGATCTTGTTATATGTATTTTACATATTTAAGTGATGAAAATAGCAGATAAGCTGACAACGGTCACAAGTGGTCGCTGCCGTCCATATACATTTGCTGCCGTCCATATACCTACATCTGCTGCCGAACTCGAACAGGACTATAGGAGTAGGACAGTTATTATTACAATAATTTTAATCTTAACACCAAATTCGTTGAGTTTTATGACTCTTATGAAATATAGGTCGCCTACAAATTCATGAGAGTTCTGAGATTGTTATATATATCCGTATCCGGTTGGGTCCCTTACAAATATATCTGTCCTTACAGATCTGACCTGCTTCCTCTACATTCATCGTTGGGATTATCATACGTCCTTATATAACAAACTGGTTACATTTGTTTTGGAATTTGGGATATTGGGCATATTATGTTAAGGGAGTTTTAAAAACTACTGACACGCCACCTATTGTTAAGAAAACAAAATTTTTCATCCATCCGCTTTCAATCCACTATTGAATATTGGTCTCTCTAATCGACTCCACAGCGTCTGACTTTCTGAATCCAGCCGATTTCCACTATCTTCTTAAGGTGTCGCTTTGTTAGGTAGTCTGATGACTAACAATTTAACATTTAACACATTTTTCGAAATGTAGAAAAATTTTTTAGAATTTTGAAATGGTAGAAATTTTAAATTAGGCTGTCTCGTTGGTCGAGTGATTCAAATCCTGAATCTGGTACTATTGAATTTTTCTAATTTAAAATTGCTAGTAGTGACTCGGAGTCTGGAATTGTGCCCAATGAATGGCAATAGGCTCATCATCTATTCCGTGAGACAAAAGTAACTGGTGAAATGTGTAAGTGTACGACACTGCTCTGCCTACCCCTTCGGGGATTACAGACGTAACGTTATGATTGAAATCGTCATACTGGTTAAATCTCCCATACGTCACATTGAATATGGAATAGTATTAGGATTGACCTTATATAATGAAATTGTAGCTTATCAGTTACTTTATATTTTCAATTACATAATATCAGGATAGTTTTTATGACAGATTAAAGAAATGAACACATCCTTTTATTGTAAGAGTACGCCATATGTAATTTATTACACTCTCTAATTGCTATCTCCCACAGTTCGGGCGAGCAATACAGAAATATAATAGAGAAGTATCGAGCCGACATCAATAATAAAATAATAAAGCCTTGGCATCCAACGAAAATGTTAAGAAAAGGACATATTAATTTCGCTCTGGACTCCCTTATCTTCCATCTCACCCACATTCGAGCAAGCGGAGTACGCGCGAAAGAGATAGGCGCTTTCCCTCTCCCGCGCTTAAGTGTTCGGCCAGATGTTGCCAATTTTATTGAAAAAGTCCCCGCCATGTTGGCACTTTTGGCTCTGAATTAAGATGTAGGAATGGATACAGAAAAGCGTTATTGCTATAATGTTTATCGCGCGTTAATGGCTTATTTTTTTCTTATTTTCATTAAGTTTTCTTTTTGTGACCTCATAGTCCTAAGACAAGTTTATTAGTAGGATTGGGTTATAATATAAAATTATTAATTTACCTTTATTAATTTCCTAAATATCTTTAAGTGATACGTACATTTAACATATTGAAAATGATTTTCAAATTTTATAAGTAATATTTTAAGAAGTAAATCATTTTATGGCGTTCGTCAAGGTGCATTTTATGGGTACAAAATAATGAGTACTATATTGTATGAAAATATCATTATCCTTTTCTAAATTTCACATTTGAAATATTAAAAAGACAAGTAGATTCAAATTATTGCAAACGCTAATATCAACCAAATCGATGAAACAATATATATCCTAACAACTCCAATACGGTACAGTCAAAACTCGATTTCGCTCAGAATCGTGGAATAAAATTATGCATTTCGGTTCCGAAGGCCCATATTAACATGTCATTGGGCGCCATATTGCAATAATATTCGAATTCCGAACGACGCGGGCGCTCTCACTCAGTTACGCGCGAACCAAGTTACACTTGCAGGTCGTTCGCGCACAGTTCTTCAAATTCAAACCTTATTTCTTGAGTAATAGAGTCTAGTTAATATTTAAGTAGAAGTAAGTTCATTCGGTTCCAGTTTATATTACTGGAAGGTTGGTAGTTTTTACGCGAAAGCTATAAAGTTGAATCGGGGATGTTGGCAGCGATAAATCGTTTCTAGAAAACTTCTATTCGATTATCGAATGGCGGATATAAATGGAATTATGGCGGGAATGTCTCAGGTGCGTTCGATTGTTATTTTGTTTTGAAGATATTTTATGATATTATGTTCACTAATAACTATGGATTGCACATTATTAGATGGATTTAAGGAAATTGTTTAGATTTTTTGTTGTTAATTTTAATGGGAAGCGACTAATATTTATCACATAATAAGGTCATATCACATAATATTGCAATTCAATTTATTTTTATAATAGGTTGCTACTACCCTAACTCGCGTGCATATTCGAGCGACCTGGAGCATAATTCACCCCGCTGCTCCATTACGGATTAGCAGAGATAAGCGACATTTAATTCAGAGACTTACATAATTTACAAAATCAATTGGTCCTATATAATTTTTATTGTTATCCGACTTTTTATCAATAAGACATCTTTTTTAATAGGCGTATGAAATTTACTATTTTATGTAACAGCCTAAACCTTTCCTTTGAGTGTCATCTGTCTATTTTTGGACGTGTTCTTTTCAAAGATTTATAATAATCTACTAGACTATGATCCTAGTTTTATTTTATAGTACACACATGGCAACTGCAAAGTCTATTCATTACCAGCTGTTGGCCACTATGAGTACACCTTGGTACTCCAACGACAACTAGTTCATAGCGAGTGGACGTGTCCTGAATTTTGACTAAACGGATTCTGGTCGCTTGTATTAATAGCGGTGAGGTTTTGTGAAACGCTTTGATATTTATATACATAGGATACTGTTTACCCCGTAAAGGACCTGACGATATAATAATATCACGCCTGTATTAACTCGAAAAGGTTGGCAGAGGAGTGTAATAAACTTCCTCCATTCATCGATTATGTTATACGTTCTATGGAATGGGGCAGCCATTGCAAATTTAAGAAACCCAATAATACTTTACGAAACTCGGAGATCGAACCCAGGATCTCCCGATCAGCAATTGCGCTTGCAACCAGTCGACCAATGAGGCAACCAAAGATGACACGTTTTATAAAATTCACATTTCCGTTATAACTACAGGCAATTCATATTTAGTCTCTGTAATGTGCACAGATTATATTTACATTTCTGTCATAATACCAGTTTTATTCAGATATATTATACGTTCCCTGTTCACGACACTTTCCTCCTTGTATATTTGTGTCGAACTATATGTAACTTGTATTCGGGACACGTGTGCTAACGGAGCGGTACAACGGTGAGGAGCAGATTAATTATAGTTACTCGTACATCAGTAATCGGATTGTTTTGGTATATTTTGTAATTTTCGACACCTTTGCGTATTGATAATATGTAGTTTAAGAATCAAACTGAAAGGTGCTTTTAATAAATATTAGAGATGTATTTTGTTGAAAATGTATTACGTCAGTGTTCCAATAAATAAAAATTAAAAAGTTAACTGCACAATAGCAGCGAAACTTCTTTCCTGTCAGGCGAGATATTAGTCCATAGCGACATAAAATACTACGTAATAACTGTATTTCGCTTCGAATTCTATTCGCTCAGCGTTCAAAAATCATCTCACGGGAAATTAATGTCCAGGTGTGGAAAACGGCCTGAAACGGCCTGATGATGATGATGATGATGATGATGATGATGATGATGATGATGATGATAATGATGATGATGATGATGTTGATTATGATAATGTAAAAAGTAGTGGTAGCCTTAAGTAAATGAATGTGTATTTGTGCCGAAATACTTATATCTAATTTACTTCATATTCGTTTTTCGCACATTGGTTTTTTCCGTTTAATTACTGGCACGAATGAAATAATAATAAAACAAATATTTTGTTCTTTTTTTTACTGTTATTTTATAAATATATGATGATGATACTATGATGTTAAAGACTGAAGTTACTGCTTTGAGTTGCAGTAATATATTTGAAGTACCTACTTAATATTGCGAAGTATTCGTAGTCATGTCAAGCGCAACGAACAGACCGCAGACCATATTAATGTTACTATTATGAGCTATGAAATGAATCAGTATATCAAAATTAAATTTCGTTCACTGAACGCAAAGAGAAATTGATTTGATATCAATGTTTCTGAGTATTTTAAAATTATTTACTTATTCTGTCAGTTACATATTTATATACTGACAGATAAACTATTTAAAAAAAAATATTCCATTTTTAAATAACATTATTCATAATGACATTTATAGTAAAAAATACAGCCTTAGTTACTGTCAAATAAAGGTGTATTCTGTTTTCAAGTTACGATTTAATCATCGATTAGTCTTATCCATACAATTTATAAATTCAAATGATTAGCGGCCTGGATTATATTTTACATCTCTATGGTGGTGCCTGTGCATGTTGTCAGATAGCACCATGTAAGCGGCGTGTAGCTTAAGCTCAGTCACAGACATACAAAACATAATAATGTCAAGCGCAACAAACACACCGCAAACCGAATTAATGTTGCCATTATGAGCTGGGAAATGTTTACCCCGGATTGTGGTAATTGCAAATGATTTTCGAAATGTATTTCTTTATTTATAGTGACGACTGTGCGAACATTATTCTTTCTGTTGGTGATTAGTTAGTTTTCCGATTGGTTTGTGAACCTCTTTGCAGAATCTTAGATGCAAACTTTGTCTAAATAAGTCTCGATCAAGACATTAGTTTAATAGGATACAGCTAGACAAAGCTATGAAAACCTGTTACTGTTTTTCCATAGTACGTTTGAATTCAGAAAATACTTGTAATATGCATTATCTCCGAAATTGAAAAACGTGTATGAAAAGAGCGATGAATGTAGAATGAGCATGTCAGATCTGTAGAGATGGAGATATTTGCTAGTTGATGCTTTCTGCCTACCCAGTAAGTGACCTGGTGTGAATGTATAGTATTAATATGAATTATACCCGGATTAAATCTTTAGTTAGATGGGATATAAACCAAGCAAAGCCTCAATAATTATTTATTTTATGGCTAACTCATGAACCTTACCCCATTTAAGCGGGTAACTGAATTAATCGTAACTTGTAGGTATCAATATGTTTGAGTAGGTAGGGTTCCTAAAAATACTTTCAGTGTAAGGGGGCTAATCTTCCATCATACAATATTATATATGAAATTTCAGAAATATTATTCCTGTTTTCTTTAACTTAATTTCAGTTTTCACCTAACGGTCGTTCGTGTAATAAAATTGTAGGATAAGGTTGTGTTATAAAGGTTTAAAAATAAGTCTTTGATAACGTAGGATATGAACACAGTTGGAATTAGAAGACGAACATGGTATACCAGTATTTGTGATAAAACGTAATGTTTCTTAACTGTAAAATGTGGAAGTTTTCACAGACGCGATTAGTTTCCTAGTTAAATAGTGTATGGCTACGGTCTTACCATTTTTATTCTAAGTCTTGTGTTCTCCAGCGACAGGGTTAGAGATTCGGTGGTGCTGCTGATGACGATATGGACGATGAAGATAATGGGAGTGCATGAGAGTTACACAATAAAGTCAGTCTCCGCTGCGACCTCACTGAAGTTCGCTGAGCTCATGAAGAAGGACCGCGTAAAGATTAGAAACTAGTTAGACCATACCGATAAACATACTTAAATTATTTAGTGTTGAATAAAACTAATTATCCAATTGTAATCAGGTTGTAAATGGAACCAATTAGTATATTATAGATATTAATGATAGCACGATGGATTATCTGTGACCAAAATTACAAAATATGCAATTAATGACGATTGTACTTGGGAATTAGCGAATCTATAGCGTTTAACGTACTGCCGTCCATATTTACCGTTACATAATATCTTTTGCTAAATAGACAAAAGACCAATAAATAATAATAAAACTTGAAAGTAGCCTTTTATTAATATCTACAACACAAAACTGGCTATATTAGAAACAGGCAAAATACTGGCGCCACTATTAAAAAACAATGGCGGTTACAAAAACCCCGTAATTAAAAACTCAGTACAACGTTATTTAATTAACTGCCAGTACGATCGAGTCTCTGTGCAGTCTGTGGACGGTTCGCGCCTATTTTTACGCGGCAAAGTGTGAAAATAATTGATTCGAGAGGGGACTAGAGGCCGAAACGGCTTTATTGAAAATGATTTTGGCGACAATTTGCTTTTATTGCGAATAGGTTTTTATTACTGTAACTTCGCTTGTAGAGGAGTACTTCATACCATTTTAATACTCATAATGAAGATTATTTTAAAATTTGGAATTAGAAGTGTAATACACAAAGTATGTTTTTACGTTCGTTTTAATTTTTACGTACCT